>NNCF01126447.1:224310-237465 GCA_002313205.1 Laupala kohalensis
ACTATCGAGGGGGAACATAAATTCTTGAGTCGTTCCTACATAATTCTAATGCAATAAATGAACAGTCTCCGACAGTTTTAGGTTGTGTAGCTTGTTTTAGAAACGATTACTCCAAGAAGCATACTTCTCCTGGCTCGTACGTCACCCTACTGTTGATGAATTCGAAAGACAAAATTATTGAAAATATTTTTTTTATCGAAATTTATTAATGTATTTACATTCTCTTCGTGGTGCACCTGACATGTTGCACTGACACGAATAATATATCTGACACTTGACAAATGTTTCACTCTGTGACACCAAATAAATTATGTTAATTGCAAATTTGAGCACTGTATTGTAAAAGGTATAATTACTATACAGAACAGACTTATAATAAACAAATAATGCATCAATTTTTAGATACATAAAACGAAAATTTCATCTTAAATTTCCAATATGAACTTACTAAACACAACCGAGGACACATCTTGGTTATAAGAAAAGGATGGTAGAAAATGATTCATCAATTCCTCGCATTCCTTCTTCATGTGTGTAATTCCGGGGCCGTTTCTTTATTGCCTCCTTTCTCCGCGTCCTATTTAAAGAAGTTGCTCGAAAGTTACTTCCCAATAGCACTCAATTGCTGGAAGCGAACTGCTCCCAGCGAACATCGCAACCTCGTTATATTTTTTTGCTTGCAAGTACAACGTGTGTGTGAATAAATTTGTAATCAGGCAGTTGTGTTTTCTTATCCCGAAGGACGACTGCATCACAGTTGCGTGAATATGTAGTCACGATGTAAGTGAATTATATTCCTATACTCAAGAGAACAATACTTGCATGTACTTATTTATGTATACTCATATAAATACTAGTAATATTTTCACGAGAATGGAACATTTTGGTGAATTGTGCATTATAGAGATATTTTGCGATGAACAAGCGATCTAATAAGGTCCTCTTCCCAAGAACGTTTCTTTTTATTTAATATTCGACAATGCTTTTTATAGATTCTAAAGAAATATATCTGTATTATTTACCATGAGTAAATGAAAAACTGTAGATCTCCTGAAGCTAAATAATATATGGTTCCTATAGTCCCTGCACTGTCATCGTCCACAATTGTCAAAGATAAACTGATGTTGTTTTTTTTAATTCATGTCTTATATTTATGATGTGGTGAGGTTTAGGTCATCAGACCTGCTCTACCCCCTAACCACCAGTCATAAGTGAAGGAATTGGGAAGAGGAGATGTTGGATTTTCTCTTTGATCTCGAAAGCGATAAAGAGATAAAATAAATTAAAGTTTTGTTATTGGAATGTGATGTCGAATAAGGGTACTATTGCATTTGCTTTTACTGCCAACGTAGTGGAATAGCCTCAAGTGGATTCTCCGGATTGTGGATGTTGTGAAGCTGCAAATCCAGTCTCAACACAACCAGCTTCTACTTCCTCCAAAAGAAAGTTGTAATTATTCCACCTAGTGAGTGTTTAAAAAAGTAAATGCCTCAAAATGAGGATACTTTCCCACTGACTAACGGAAATAATCCTTTCAGTGTTCAATATTCCTATTTCTCTCTACTCAACTACAATTGAAAAAGATATTTCCTTGTTGTTTGAAACAACCATATTCGCAATTCCAAAGTGACTCAATCTTTACTCATTTTCTTATACTTTTTTAAAATCGTGAAATATTTGTAGCACTGTACAACGGGGATGTGCGTAAGCTAGAATACCGTTTTTTGAAAATCGAAAATGAAATAGAAAATTAATTCTTTAAATGAGGAAGGATGTGAATCGCATGAATTAAAAATTATAATTTATTATTTAGGAGAACAAACTCTGAAGTCAACAAGAGTCATTAAAGCAAGTATAAGTGTTTCTGTATTCTTAGCTAGAGCAGTGGTTAATCATATCTTCCGATATCAATCAGATTTGGAGAGAAACACCGAAATATTCCCCCCCCCCTGCGATATTAAACCAGATCAATCAAATATTGCATGGTACCTTTTTGAATTAGTGTAGAGTACGTTGAATGCTGTTTCGATACATTTTTATTACTGAACTACACAAAAATATCTTATTCTTTTGATTATAAATATAACTCAATGCAGCAAAAAATATTTTAAAAAGTGTCCAAACAAAGCATGAATGTACTCATAGTCACTTACTTTGTAAGAATATTTTAAATATTATCTGTTTTCGATGAACACTAGATGCGACTGAAGTGATGGAATCTATGATGAAATATGATGGAATCTATAAATCTATGATGGAATCTTTGATGAAATATGTCCTAAGATGTGACCGTCTTACTAAATTTATAAACATATTTTATAATAAATATATATGTATATGTTACACTAAGCAAGTGGCAATCATCACATTTACCAACAAATCTTACGGACAGAAGAATTTTCCTCTTATCGCGGAAGTAGGGTGAAGAAACAATACAAAAGAAAAACAGTTTAAATTCTTTAAAACTTCACTATTTTGAAGAGTCAATCGTCTGGATATTCCATGGAGGAAGAACATGAATTTATACTGCAATATACACTGATACTACTTTAAACGTGCTAAAATGTATTTCTCGTTTAAGGAGTAATATCGGCGTAACCAAGATTCTGATAAAAAGTTACGTACAAATTTCAGGAAATCGATTACTTCTGTCCGTATGAATTTTGCCGTTACTGAACTCATTTAGATTATCGGTTTGTCTCCTCTTGATAGACTTGGACAGTATGCTACGAAATCTTTCATTTTTCCTTCAGGAGGCGTATCCTGGTATATATAGTTCCTATTTCCGCGTCCTGATAGAGGGCGAAAACTATATTTGGAAGAAGAAAAAATATATATTAGTTTACCCAGCCACATGTTTACTTATCATCTCCATGGTGACCTCACGCATTTTGCACAAAATGGCGGCACCGAACATGCAGCATCATAAATGATGTTCTGAATGCGATGACTAAATGCCATTTGGTGTAATATGTGAGAGGTCACCATGGAGATGATAAGTAAACTAATATATATTTTTCCTTCTTCATTGAGTTTTGATGATGTCTGAAATAAATAACAGAAACTTTGGCGAAATGACAATTTTGTTATTTATTTGTTGGCCGAAATGCAAGAATATAAATCCCCAGTAATTATAATGGCAAAGTAGTATGTACAAATATTTAATGTATTTAACAATTAACTTCATCAGTATTCATTTCAAAATATTATTTAATTTTAAATTCAGTTTCTCGTAAATTAGTGCATCTCGCTTTGGATGCTTCATTGGCTTTACCAACACATTCCGTAAACCTCTCACATTATGCAGAAATGAAGAAATGGAAGTTTTGTCTCAACCAAACCAAATAATACAATGTTTCAATTGACCCCAATAATTAAGTTAAAGTGATGAACGAACATCTGTGATAAGTTAACATTGTGAGTATCCTCTTCGTCATCCTCTTATTCAATAGCTCTTTTTCGTACGGAACATTCGCTAAATTCCACAGAGACTTGAAGAGGTAAACCCAGGACTGCGGATGACGAAAACGCCAGTGCTTTGTAGGTGACGAACAGACCCAGATTCCGAGTGCTTTGCGGCGGAGAAACTGCCCCCGAACACAGAAGCAGCAGCGGCAGCAGTGACGGACGGGGGCCGGCTGTTCCCCGTCGTCCCTGACCACCACTGCTCGTGAAATCATCCGAAGCAGCGGGGTGAGGGGTAGGAAAAGGAAGAGCGCCCTGCGCTCTGGGGTTATTGACCGAGAGAAGAAGAAGATGCACGGAAAGCATTCACTTGTCACCCACTTCCAACTCCGCCTCCATTGCCAAAGCCAACGAAGATGCTGTCGTATACGTCCATTTGGTTATCACTCTTTTATAAACTGAGAGGGAAATCTAAATAAGTTGACCCTTGGAAATGGGTCACTCTCACGAAATCCATGGTAGAATTTTTAACAGGACATTAAAACTTCAGTACATATCTACGCAAAATAGGAAAGATTGAGGATGGGAGATGTGCGGGTACGATAGAGGAGAATACCCCGGAACATGAGTGGTGGGAGTGTGACATATATGCAAAAGAAAGAGCAGAGTTTTTACGAAGCTATCAGAGACAGGATGTGCTAAATATGTAAAAACCTTGAACACTACTAGAGACAAAAATAAAATTTGACATTATGATGGAGTATATTACTAAAATCATGTATATAAAGCAGTTGGTTGGTAAGACGA
This sequence comes from Laupala kohalensis, assembly GCA_002313205.1. NCBI lineage: Eukaryota > Metazoa > Arthropoda > Insecta > Orthoptera > Trigonidiidae > Laupala > Laupala kohalensis. Next base: position 228,523 of record NNCF01126447.1, read on the forward strand.
AATGAGATGTGCGCACGTCAGGTACGGTACCACAGAAAGGTGACTTAAGATGCGCTGTGCGTTGATCACAAAAAGAGAAAGAGAACTAATAAGAGAAGGACCTCGTTTTGCAGAAGCTAAAGATACGAGGTGACACATTCCAAGAAAATGAAGAAGAAGGAAAACAATTGTCCTTGAATCTTAGCAATTAGCTCACTCTTCTAAAACTTGTAGTCATTTTCTATACAAGAGATAATGCTTCTATATAACTTTCTATAATGCTTCAATAATAACTTTTGGTTTTCCAAACGAGGTACACGTAGTAAGTGGTAGTTACCGAAATGATAATGTATGAGCTAAAATGTTCTGTCTTGAACATTTTTTCCTCAGTATGTTAAATTATAAGGCGTTATAATTTGATAATGTTGTGAAGTTGATAATGCTATGATTATTGATAATGCTATGATTATGGATAATGTTATCAACCTCCCACAATTTCCATGTGTTTTCCCCTCAATAACACTACTTGGGTACTTTTCTTGTAATATAAATATTTTATATACATATATCTGGATTAAAAATCTAATACTTTGTATATAAAATACAGTAAGCGTGTGAAATCACATAGGAATTCTAGAATATAATAAGTCTCTTTCAATAAACGATAGCTAATTAATCAGTGACCTTACTTTCAGATTGCACCTCTCCAATGGCAGCCTTGAGTCTTTGGAATGGTCTGAAAGGAAATGGCAGAAACCGGAAACTGCAAGGGCAGCGGACGTGAGTGTAGCATAAAGAAGACATCGTGTTCTCTTCAAGCAGTGTTCAAAAGGACGCCCATTGTTTCGTCAGAACGAGAAACAAAAACTAGAAACATTACTACGGGACATCTCAGGAACTGCACTTCCGTCTGAAATATGCGTGAATGTATATGAAAATGAGCGTAGCCAGGGGAGTTTGAATTGTTCTCTTCACGGTCTTATCACATAATTCACGTTATTTGATTTATTTATTTATTTACATTTTGGTTTTCAAGTCATGTCCGCATCATAAAACATTACGTGACTTAATTAAAATAATACATAATAAATTCCTATGAATTATCTATTCTACCCTAATTTAATTTTTCTTTAATTTTACAAATTTAATCAACATATGTTTTGAATATTTTAATCTTCTATTTCTAATATTCCGTTGTTCCAATCACATCTTGACTGTCTAATTTCGCTATTTTGCTCGTTCTACACCATAAGATTGACAATCTCACACAATGTTCTCCATAGCTTCTCGGTCTCTGCAACAAATGTATCATCTCTTATGTTAAACCTATAAAAATAGCTGTTCATACCTCCGTGTCCTGATCTATTTCTGCCATACGACATTCTGCCTACTTATTTTTATATCTTATTTTAATACAGCCTTCTTGCGATGCATCGATAAAGCACTTCATATCTGCGATAACTTCCTTCCCTCCCCCACAAAAAGAGATGGTAATAAGATAAAGAAGTCAAGACATGTGAAATAGTTTCGATAATTATTTCAACAATGTTTCGCGAGAAATTAAAAATCTAAGTATATAAATGTTTTGCCATAGGTTCATGGCCAAGTTAATTTAGAGTCTGCAGAAGAATAATTTCACTAAAGGAGTAAAAGGAGATACTTCACCGTAGAAATATATTTTTTGGCAAAAAAGAATTGATAAAAAGTCGACTAGTGACGAGTGCATTGCCGAGAAATATGAAGAGAAACTCCTTCATTCTTTGCGGTATCACATTAAATTTAAGAGTATATAATAATAAATTTATTGTCAAAAACAGTGCAGTGGAGGACAACAAACTAATATACTCTTCGGAAGCAAGCAAGGGACCATCCTATCAGTTCCGATCAACGGTCCTAAGGCAGAGGCGGATTTAACGTTTCAGCACGCTCATAACAATAAAAATAGTTCGGTACTTGCTATAAAATTAACACCAGACCAACAAATGTGTATGTAATAGCACACAAAAAAGTTATATCCGAAGTAAGTATTATTATCCAACTATAGATTATTCGGAAAGTATTATTTATTTATCGTAACTATTACATAACATTAAATTCGAGATTTATTATTTCAATAGATGCCGATCCTAGGCGCAAGTGTATGCATATTTGTATTTTTTTCGTACTGATATTGCTTAACAAAATATTTGTATGTTTTTACAGTTGAAATAATAAGTTCTGCAATACGAGAAGTGAGTCGGAAGTGAGTTTGTGTTTCGCCTCAGAAACATCCTGTTGCTGCAGTGGGGCTTTATTACGGAGCGAAACTTGTGAACAATATTTGTTACAGTGGTCAACCTTGGAAGCAATAATTCATTGTCTCTACATCCCATGGAAGATACGATAGAGTGGAACCTTATTAACCTAATACAACATACTGGGAATCATTTTATGGACAAGCATGGCGTTCATTGTTGCTAGGTGGTAAATTTATTTCTCTTTGTGAAAATTTGAAAATTGGTTGCGAAGTTATATTGGTTTAACATATATAACAAACAATATTGACTAAAGGAATTAATTTTTTTTGAAGTTTATAATGGTTAACAATAAATTATATAAAACAAAAATAAAAAATAAAAAAATGAATATCGAAAGTACCGGAAAAAAATATCTCTCGTTGTGTTTCGAGTGAGCATGTTTTCAAGACGAGATCATAGTAGAGACGACGCGTATGATGTCAGCGACCGCGCGGTCACCAACCCTGCACCGTTAGGGTGGAAGAGAAACTTCATTGGCACAAGGGAAAGAGGGAGGAGAAAGGATCTGCACCCTTTCAGGTTCCTCTTCAGCCCTCTGCCCACGCAATAAACCTTCGCGGCTCTCTACCATTACACGCAATTGTCCTGTTATTGTGCAGAACTTCCGCCAAAGAACCTTCAGAGTCGCCGCTACAAACACGTCCCTCAGACGCTCATATAAGAGATCTTGCAACTGATATATTTTGACAACTGATATGTCTCTTCAATTAACCGAAATAAATAATTTATTTTTCAGACTAAAAATGACTTTTTTATGTTCTAAATTATATTTACAAGAACTGGGTATATTCAGCTGTTCCTTTGGAATGAAGGATATACAGGTGTGTTTAAATCTTGATTCATTCGTAAGAATTTATATCTTTATTTTCTTATCACAATTCAATCGTTCTTATCTTTATTTTCTTATCCCAATGTCATATTGGTTAATTAAATCAAAAAGCCAGGTGACATTACCAGTTAAGATACTACTCCAGACGTTGCAGGTATTGATTCCACGTCGAATCAGTCTAATTCCACGATAAATTACGATATCAATGATTAAGATACCCGTGAAGATATCAATTTGTGAGGTTGTCGCGAAGTCAATCTGGAAACTGTGTCCAAAAGGATTTCATATTTGATCTCTATTGATTATTTTGATTGCTAAGTAATCAATAGGTAAAATAAAGTTATCGCTGGGTGACATGTTTCCGCGATCCAATATAACGTACACTATCAATTATAGCTATTATCTGAATTATGTATGTAACTGACGTGGACAAATAGCTACGGTTTCTGTGGAAGCTAATTAAGTTATGTGTAATGACAGAGCGAAATTGCCTATCACATTTATTGGTGAATCCCCTCCTCACAGAAGGTCAATGACACCTGTGGTGGAGATTCTGAGAGAGACTAGTGACCCGGTGATTTTCAGAGACATAACGGCCCTCATTTGGCAGGGATGTAAATATTTCTCGAGACAAAGATTACAGCTGTGACGTAAATTTCAGTGTTTGGACACGAGATGTCATTGCCCACAAATATCTTCCTTAGGAGAGCATGTTAACTGTGAAGCCGCAAATGTCATGTAAAAGATTTACTTGATCGAATACGTTGTCTATGATACTACTATGAGAAGAGGAAAAGAACCAGTACATAGCAGTGTCGCAAATGAATTACATTCTGTACCAATTTCTACCGTGTGTATTCACTTCTTAAATAGTCAATAAAGGTTTTATGAATTAGATTGTTGTGGTAAAATATATGTAATTTCTCTAAGAGCTCCTAAAAATATTATCAACAATATAAATTGTTCAATGAACATCCAGACTCAGAACAAGTTTCAGCTTCTGGAGAGTTGGCAAGCAATTTTCGGAAATTCTGTAAAAACTTATGATTCATCATAATTATTATAAGCTATAAAACAAAATTAACTCATTTGTATCAATAATACAATTTTATTCTGATTGTTCGGGTGTTCACTTACTATATATAAATTTCGGACTTCCCCTGTTTTCTTTTTATCTTTGAAATATCAATATTCAATAAACGACAGGACACTTGCCGAGAAGTTTTAATGTTACACTGATATCATGTTAATGTTCCTTTGATAACTTAGCAAAAAAACCCTTCGACTCCAGGAACACGTTTTTTTTCCTTCACTGACAAGAGCACAATGTATTGTCGTCAACTGTCGTTTTCTACGGAGAATTGAGTGCCACTGATAAGAGAATATAATTTATTTTGTGAATCATGAAAAAACCCTTCTAGTAGAAGCCGTCAGAAAATACTAGTTTCTCAATTAAAATAATGAGCAACGTCTATTTTCACGTTCACAAATAAATATTATTCTAATAAATATCGAGATCTTCATCAGAACTTACTCGACTGCGGTGCTCTTGTCACAGGTAAGAGGAGTGGTGACTACACGAACTCAGACTCCTGCTCTAAACCTATGTCGAATTCTCCATCTACACGAGTTAAAGCAAATAGTGTGTTACAGCAACCTGTGAGTAGGAAAGAAGTTAACTAAAAGGTATGGTCACTCAAATTTGATTCTCCGGATATTCTCAAACCCCCTTTGATTTAACTCATATATTTTACGATTCACACACACTTGGTATTTGTAAGCAGATCTGTATTTCTAATACAGCAAGAGTATTGAATCAGATTGAAAGAGTAAATGTAAATTGAAATGTTTCAGTTTTCTTCAGAAGAGAATCAAGTTTTCTTTTTAACTATTTTAGCTCAGTGTTATATATTTCTCAGTATTTGATGTTCGAATAGGACAGGCACACGAATATTCCAGTTTTGTGTTAGAAGTGATGAAACAGAAAAATGGAAGCTTCATTCGCTAGCTTAATTAATAAATAATAATTTAATTTTTTTCTTTTTAGCTCTGTCAAAATATAAGTGTGATGAGGCTAAAGAAAAAATACCCTCGCTAGGCGCGGAGGGTCGCGCGTCAAAACCCGTGGCGAAGGTGGTAGCGTTCTCGCTCATCACCAAGTCATCCTGGATTCAATTCCCGATGGAGCCAGAAATAATTTGTAGCTTTTCACACTAATGTCCCAGTTCATATTGCTGTGACTACTGAAAAGCGAACCCTTCTTCCTCTATCCACCTCCTCCCAGGAACAACTCTCTAACCCTAACTTTTACTAACAACTCCAACTAACCCCTCCTCGTGAACAAAGTTGTTGGTAAACCGAGCTAAGCGGTCCAGCCACTAACAATAGACAACTCCCACCGCCTATCGCTCCATGTAGATAAGCTTCAATAGCACGCTACATTTCCCGTTTTAGAGTACTACAATAATAATAATAATAATAATAATAATAATAATAATAATAATAACAGCAGCTCAGGAAAGTGTCTCAATTGTGCACAGTACCCAAGAAGACCCTAGAAAGGTTTCTTCAATTGTGCAGAGACCGAGAGAGGTAGTCAGAAGAAGGATAGCATCTGTTAACATCCGTCCCCACGCCTTTGCCATTGATACTGTATAGAGCGAATAGAATCGTACCACATTATATTAAAAGTACTGACTCAATCTTTTTTGGGTAATTTGAAGTGAACAATTTGAAGTAAAGTTAACATTATTTGGAGATAAAAGTAAAATATATTTTCAAATCACACAGTTGAATTTAAATCTGATGTTTAGCGTGCTACGAAAAAATCCCGCAGCCCTAAAATCCGACAGCGAAGAATCCCCACAGGACAGGTAGAAGGATTATGCCGACTCTTCCTGGTTCGGGGAGGACGAGGAAGGGAAGAGAAATTCATTACACTTTCATTTCTTTTCAGGTAAGCCCCAGTTGAAAATGCTAAAAAAGTAAACACGAATCTCACGGAAGTAAGTGACTGCTCATTTTTCTCGTCTAATATAGACGAATAAAAGAAAATTTGAATCACACTTCTACGATGTCTCGTTACTGATACAAGACTATACATTGCTCATAATATGTTATGCACTCCCGACATTGTTAATTATTGATGTATATTTCCTAGGTTTTATTCGGTTAAAATATTATATTATATAATTTTACTACATATTGGTTCCATTAATGACTCTATTGAATTAATTTTTACAAAATTACAGATTCCCATCACACTTAATCAAAGCCTTTGAGTGACTAACTGATAGAGGTGTATTTGTAAAATTTATGCGTGGCCAAAATCAGCCAGAATAAATCTCCGATTATGTTTTTCGGTCAAACGCTTCATCAATTTGTTTTTATATTTTATATTGTAGAGTTTCTATAATTATGTTTATTTACATGTTAATACAGATGAATTTCTTTCATTTTAGACATTTGAAGTTAAGAAATTATTGTTAGGTATGTCCTAATACCTCCAGCGTTTTCAATTATTTGACATGATTTTGGAATCGAATTTTTTGACGTTAATCCATCATAAAAATGTCTGGATATGAATAATATATTATGTACCTGGTAAATTGGGTAGTTATATAATACAAACAAGTTGTAAAAGTGTCTCAGGGGCAAACATTGTAGTGGACAAAGAAATATTTGACATGCTGCATTTGTCTCTCTTAGTATAACAAAGAGTTAAATTACAACATAACAAGAATTCCCATGCGAACCCGTGGTAGGACGCAACAATAAAATAAGTCTAATTCAATGATCACTTTAAAATTCAGTATGTTTTCAATAACTTAACCAGAGGTAGATATTTCCCGATCTAAAATAAAAATGATTTTATTCGATTTCATTACATTGTTTAACGTAAACGTTAAAATATAATATTGATATAATTGATAGCTTTCTTTCTCAGGCAATTTTTATTCAAATCTCTTCCTACGATAATTAGTTCAATAACAATTATGTACTACTTGTGGGTGTTTCATCAACATTAACGTTGTGAGGTGTTTCGATTCGGCACAGAAAGGGCTAATTTTTTTTATCGATCGGCTAATTGTTTTCTTTGCTGCGCATGTCTATTCTTTGAATGGAATTTCTACCTTAAAAAGGGAGAAGTCGTAGAAGTGTGATTCAAATTGTGTTTTATTCGTCTATCTCCTACGAGAAAAATGAGTCGTCCCTTAATAATGTAAGATTAATAGTTAATTTTAAAATACTACGACTTTGAATTTGGGAATAAAGAGAAAAACGGACCTCAACAGATAAGGAAAGGTGGGAATATCTGTTAGAGCCCGTTCGGAGAGTATTTTCCTCTACTCAGGTGAAGGTAGGTTTTAGTCACAGATACGATTTTTAGTGAACCTTCTCCTTACAACATACAAAATTAAATATCAGTTTAAAAAATTAGTCACGTTATATTTCGCTCCCAAACTATTTCTTTATAAGATTTTCTTCTATCAGGTTTGAATCTAGATGTAATAACCTTTTGTTTAAATATATTTGTTTTGACTTAGAGCTGAAGGATAGATGTTGGGTTGCTAGGTAATCTTGGGTACCGAGCAGAAATTTGTCTTAAGTAGGTGAGGGAAACCCGGATCGGCAGAAGGGTCGAACTTGCGTTTTACCGCTCAGCAAAACGTTCCAAGCAAAGATGCTTCCACTACACAACGGCTGCCCGTAAAGCCGCTAGTCAAATTTTTCTATAATTAAACTAATGAATAGGGGTTATGAGTACTACATTTTCTTAATCAAACGAGGAATTACTTTGACTTTTTCCTTAACGTTTTTTGAAAAAGAGGAAAGTGAGTAAATAGAGGTAAATGTGCTTTATAGAAATACATCTATCCATAAAATATCGATCTTCATAGATTTACCTGGTGAGGCAACAATAAACTGTCTGGTCGTTATTTAGAATGTGAAGTCAGTAAAATACTGCGATTTTAACGGTTGATTTCCATCCAGCCTCGAGAAATGCGATATCTCTACAGCATCGTCGCCAACTCAGCAAATGAAAATCTTTGACCTCTCTCAGTCAGGAGGCACATCAACCTCCTTGCAGGTAGAATATCACTGCCATAAGCATCCTGGCACATTGACCCGCTGCTTCGTTTAATCTCGACGTTCTCCGTCCGTGGGCCGCCATGAGGGTGTGGGAACCGCCTGGGAGCATTGAGGCTGCACAGCGCAGATAGAGTCGATGGAATGCGCAGGGTAGCCACGCCAGGCTGTGCCCACGGACTTATCAGTGGCAGCAATGCACGACTTCAGCGGCGCGACTTACGCCCACCTGCTGGCTGCTGCTGACAGCACTTGAGCTCGAGTGCATTGACTCACAATGACACTTTTTTTTTGTTCTTGGAGAGTGAGTAACCTACTGAAAAGATCATAAGAGGTCATGTAACTACTGGGCGATCGTGTAATCAGAAGCCAGTGGCGGATCCAAGGGAATCTGACTTGAATTTGTAAAATACATAAAGGAGCGCATTAACGAACTAATTTATTTATTTATTTGTTTATTTTTCGTTTGATTTACGATATCTAGAACCTTGTTCCTGGTTAACATAGCTGGGATTTGTTACTTGTCACTACTTATCCTTTCCATTGCATTTCGTCCAGTATGGTAAATGATTTATGTATGCAGCACAATGCTTTTCTATACAGAAGTGTATTCCAAACGAACCACGCAAATGCAAGACTGAAAACAAAATAAATACTTCCGCTGCCATATATGTCTTTTATTTCCACCATTAACAAAACAAAACGGATGATTCATCGGAAGACGAAACTATCGGGGAGGGGGGGGGG
>NNCF01126447.1:237481-261205 GCA_002313205.1 Laupala kohalensis
TCCCCCAAGATCACTTGCTGGATCCGCCCGTCTCAGCAGCATACATATATCCAATGAGACTCGGGACGGAAGTCTTTTAGGAGAACCTCATCTTCAACCCACACATTGGCTTGTCAGCAAGTGCATATTTACGCACCAGTGTTGAACTAAAAAATAGAAATAGAAATTTAAGATTTATTTCATAGCTTCACTATAGTTTGAAAACTTTCGGTCAGGTGAAAATGGCGACGAGCCGGGAATCGAACCCGGGACTCCTGCATGATCGCAGGGGTGTTAACTACCCGTTCGTCTTCCACAATTGTACACCATTTTCACCCAGACCTAAACCCCGGAAGACAGGAGACACATCCCCATAGGTCTGGGTGGAAATGGTGTACAATTGTGGAAGGCGAACGGGTGGTGTAGTGGTTGACACCCCTTCGATCAAAGGAGGAGTCCCAAGTTCGATTCACGGCTCGTCGCCATTTTCACCTGACCGAAAGTTATCACATATCTTCTCCACATGTAGGGTTCACGGAAGAAATATGTACATTCACTATAGTTTGTTTTACTGTTTAAAACAAGGTTTTCGAGTATATCAGTGTTTACATAGTTTTTGCTGATCCATTTGTCGCCCCCTCACAGATGGAATTCGGGGGAAGATCGTCCCCTCCGTCGCCACCTACATACCACTGCGCGTAATATCATGAATATTTCTTTCGTTTGGCGAGTGTCGTATGTTTGCGAGTTGGATGGATACAAGTAATCGAAACGACCAAACGGAGTGTTGTTGCAACAAAGTGTTTAACCAAAAATCAATAAATTAATATATTAATATCCTATTCTCTCCTTCCTTACACGCATTTAATTTAATAATCATCGATTATTTCTGTAATCTCTGCGTTGATAGTACTACAAAATGTTTTGTGTACGTAGAATAGGTCAAGCTCCGTCAACCACATTTTGGATCAACCGAGGCGGGTCATCTAGTAGGACCTACACAGTACTCTCATACTTTAAGTTCCATAAAATTCTAGAAAGTGGCAACTAATTCCTTAAAATAGTATCATTTCGTCATGTTTCCTTGACGTTTAATACAAATTGTAATGTTTAATTAATAAACGCACTAATTATATTTCTGTTTAATTTTTGCAGCCATATTTTTTTAAGTTTACTCATAAATTAAGATAAACAACGTGAAACGATTTTAAAAAATTAACATTTTATAGAATTATCATCTTATAGGTTAATGGAATAATTAATTTACTCTGTTCTTTCATAGGTATAGTCAAGGAGGGAAAGGGAGAAGTACTTGCCCTCCCTCCCTGAATACTAAAAAAAAAAAGAAATATATAAATATCATTCAAAATTTCCCGGGGCAAATCACACAACTGGTCCATAAATTCACACGCGAATCTAATAAATTTTATTATTTCGTAACATTTTATTGAAAATGAAGTATAAAGGCGATATCGCTGATATTTCAGCATTTTCACTAATTACCGTCAGCATTACATGATTGACAAATATCTGATTAACTTCCTAAGCTCTAGAATCTTTGGTAGGGGCTTGTGTCTCGTTTCAGCGCACGTTTTGATGAAATTAAATTATATATCTACTTTATGGCAAATAAAACATTATGACTAATTCAGAGTTTAATTTTTTTTAATATAGATGATAATTCATCTGATAATTTTGCAATTATTGAAATTTCAAATCACTTATAATTTTTAATGAACGTGAAATGCACTTTCCCGTCTCATCATAGAAGATCTTTTAGCAAAATTTGCCCTTTTAGCAAAAGTAGAACCTTCCCCTCCCCGTCGCCCCAAAACCTGGCAATGCCCTTGCATTAAAATAAGAATGTTTACTTATAGAAATTTTGCAAGTTTCGCAAAATTAGCTATGCGCCCTGCACTCCCTTCAACTGACAAGCCACCCCTAATGTTACGTAAAGAAATCAATTTTGCCTATAATATGTGTATTATTCTTTTGCGTCAACATTTGTATTTTAAGAGATCATTTTGTAAGTAATATTAAATTAATCTTTCTTTTGTCTTCATACTTTCCCCTATTTATATTTTCGTGGAATTCTGATGTTCCGATGCTATGATAAATAAGAAATAAGATATTAATCGCTCCCACCCCCATTCAATGATCACATTTTAGTCGCATTTTATTTATATTTATTTATATTTTAACATTTCATTTATATTCGTTCTAATGACTTGATTCATTTTTAAATAAAAGTAATTCGATTACTCTTCTACGGTACGGGTTCCATAAAATATCATTTGACGAATTATTCATATGTATTGTTTATTAATTTTGAGAATACTGATTAATTCTAGAGAATAGGTCATAAATAAAACAATTATTTTATACCGCTAACACGTTGTTGGGTTAATGAAAGGTTGCTACGATTGAAGTGATGTGTGTGCGTTAGTGTGTTGGAGGTATGTATTATGGAGTTATTTTAAGTATGGAATAGTTATACAGCCATGAAGAAGGAATTATAATATTTCGAAACATTGGCGGTATAAAATAATTGTTTTATTTATGACAATCAATCGGTCATTATGTATCCTCAACAATCAATCAGTCAGTATGAATAGCGGGGTCAAAAATGCAGAATGATTTGAACTTTGGTGAGGTGAGTGGGTTTTGCGTTAACTTCTTAGGGAAAGGTATATATTTAGTCTTTATTTGCGAAATCCCGCGTGGCACCAGAAATAGACCAATGATGAAATATTCGTCTTTCCATTTTCTGAAGAGTTAATAATAACTCGTTCTCAGCTTGTGCTCCCAAGAAGGGCAGTCGAAGGGTCGTAAGCGAATTGTAGGACTTCGCGGAAGGTAAAGGAGGAAAGTGGCAGACGAAATGGGAGGAGAATATTTCAAGCGGTCAAAGCCTCCAGTTGACGTTATGACTTTTGCGGTTGGTTGGCGCCGAATACGGGTCTAGCAGTCATTAAGGCAGCTCTGCCAGAGCACAAGCCAAGAGTGGAAATTTCCTCTACGACACGAATTTTCAACAAAATGTCATGTTTCTGTTTTGCCGTTTGCAGTTGTTCTTTCAACAGAGAATTAAATGTTTAAATCTTAGGTGTTTATGATTTTTAATCATGGGTGGAGAACTATATGCTTACCTTGAACATGCTTATAGCAGTCGAACTGTTTACAAACAGATAAAGAGTTTGTTCATTTACAGTTTATAACGAGTTTATAAATTTACAATTTATATTACTTTTTTATAAATAACTTTTAGTGCCAAATTTGATAGTTACTTAATTACTAATAACTATTGTTCATAAAAGCAACGTACAAAGTACGGGAGACAAGGGTAGATAAGGATAATAAGGGACAAAGTCAAAAAACACCACAAATTCAAGAATTAATATCTCAAAAATACGTACACGTCAGTTCAATATATTCACTTTACCACTTCTCAATTACATACAAATTTGTAACACCTTCTTAACATTTTTCATTCCATTCAATCTGAACTTCAAAAGTTCGTGACTTTTTACCAATAATTAGGTTCGAACCCTTAGATATGGAAGTTACTGATACATTTTTGTACAAGTATTACAAGTATTTTTGTGCAAGTAGTACAAGTATTTTTGTACAAGTATTTTGTACAATACATTTTTGTACAGACAAGGTTTTCAAGGTTTACAATTGAACGCATGTTTGTGATTTCCTTTATTTTTTATTCGTGTCAAAAATATTAACTCAAATATAGTTTCTTGGGAGAGTGATTTGAAAAACAGAATGAGTGGAAATAAGTGCGATTTCATGTGACAACAACAATAAGAAATTATGTAAATATCTTAAAACCGCAGTAAAAATTAATTTGATAAAGAAGTTGAAAAAAAAGAGAAGCAAGTTTCAAAATGTTTAAATACTATTTTAGATTACTTAATTAATCTTTAATTACTCAAGTTAATTTTAAATTACTAAAATAAATAAAATAACACAAAAGCAATGTTATTTTCAATCAAAGTTTTCTTGAATTTTCAATCGAGTTTCTGAAACAATCAAAACTCTTTTAATGTGGCCATTTTAATTTTAGTACATCGTTGTAAAGTATGTTTATCTAATATTTGTAGATTCTGTATGACTAGAGGAGAGCCCTTATATACTTTCTGCGATATAAAATATCATAATAAACGTATTTCAAGAACAAAATATTGAAACTTCTTTTTCAAATTTAAATATTTTGAGAACAGATATAAATATCATAAAGTCAAAATCTGGATCTGATTCATAATAGTCATTTTGACGTTTTTTGATTGTATAAATACCGCCTAAAACATGTTTTTCTAAAAATTTGTACGTCTAATTTTTTATCACCTCGACAAAATCTATAAAATATATATTTTAGGCAAGTGCCAGTTTCAAACAGGAAATACATGATAATAACATTATATTGTTCTTAAATTATTTTGTTAAATACCTCGTTGACACTAGAATTTGACATTTTCCAGTTTTTTTTTCTCGAATTTTCTTCTGTGTGGGTTGCAAATATAGCAAAATGTCACTACTCGTGCCACTGATTTAGTTCTTGGTGAAAAATGTATTACTTATAATAATTTCTAAATAAATGCAATTCACTAAGGTGATACAACGTTAAACAGTGAAATATACAGAAAAGCAAAACGAAATTTTTAATTTCAATTTTTAATTACCGAGTATTAACCTATATTATCCGAAAAACAGGAGTCACGGATGTATTATCTTATCCAGTTGTTCGTTCGTTGAAACGTATTTTAAATATATTTTTAAATCTTGAACCATTCATCTATAAGTAAAAGTCACATCTCCCTTCTTTAAAAATTGTTTAAAAATTAAGATTACAGAATTAGAAGTTCCAAACACGTAGAATTTACTACTGTTCGGGTACTTTGCACAATTCAATCGTCACAAAATTTTTGTCAGAGTATTGTTTCTTCGTTTATTGAAATTCAAAAATATAAATTAAACATGACCTACTTTATTTAATGTGATTTAGGATTGATGAGCAATAAAAAACATTCGAATTGTAAACCATACTCTTAATCATTTATCCCTGCAATAATTTATTATTTACAATTTGCTTTGCATCTAAGGCCAAGCAAGAACTTCATTTTTCTGGCGAGGTGTGTTTACAATAAATTATGGCGCTTGTGTGGGTGAATGAGGAATAGTTAATATTCTAAATTATAAATATTCATTTACACCATATCATAGTACTCGAACGAGTTCCAAATTTGGTGCAGTATGGAGGAGAGTATACGTATTTTCAAGACACTTCACATTTTAACTTTTGAGGAGAAACAAAGTGTATCCTCATTGCGAAAGTGTCTGAGAGTTGCTGATGGAAACTTTCAAGAAGGACGAAGGGATTACGTTTATTGCAGAAGGTTGGTGACCGCAACTGGACACCACAAAGCGCATCGTCCATGAACTCTCTTCACAATCGCCCTCAACCACTTTAACTACCCTTGTCCATCCAAAGACACCTCCAGCTGCTGAGCGGTCAAATTTATGATGTGAAAGAAGTTTTCCGGAAAAAGGCATAACTTCTCGAATTTACTTGCAAGAGAGTACGTTTTTGCAACATCAACATTTATCTTTATACAAATACATTCCTTATTGTACAATATTCAGTAATTTTCTCTAAGTATAAATAGACAAAGTATGTGTTATGTAATTGTTTTGATTTTATACTTTAAACGAGACAGCATCTCTATATAAAGATTACTTACTCCTTTTTTTTTAAATTGAATTTTTTCTTCAGATTTAATTTTATATATTAAGATATATTATATTATTCGGATTTCAGAATTAGTTTTATATATCAAGTTATTTATAATTCCATGACACCATAAATATTGCACAAACTCAATGTTTATAACCAATAAAATGTAATCCAAGAATAAATAGTAGACAAAGGGAAGCATAAGAGCAATCTTATTATTATTTCCCTTATGTACGTAATAATTCTAATACATACATTGCCTCCCAGCAAGCGCTGTACGCAACCACAAAAACTATGCTTGGAACCCTACCCTGGAAATTTTCATTTTGAATTCATCTTTGTCGTATTAATGGGCACCTAATAATTCATTGGTACTGTTTTTAATATTTATTTGGAATTAATTAAAAATCATGTTTCAATTTTATTTTAACATTAAATACATGCTTGTATTTATGACGAGATCGAGATCGAAGTTCTGTTCTTCCACTTAACCACCATTTTCATTATTCAAAATTTTAATAATTTTGTAGTAGTGATCTGACTAGGTTTGGTTATCCCGATATTTATTGCTAAAGATGCAGTTAGATAACTGTTGGGTTCTTATCTCATATTTTTCATTTGTTGATATTGATAAAATTGTCTTATGATTTCACATTTAATTATAGTACAATTTTTTTATACATGTCATTCCATAAAACAGAAATCTACTATTTAAACTCTTGATATTTTTCAATATGTAGCTGTGTGTGTAATTATTCACCCAGGTTGAGATAAAATCTTTTTATATAGAAAAATAGAATATAGTAATAAAATAGAAAATAGTTTTTGTGAAATGTAATTTCATAGTTTTGGTTGGAATACTCTTATTTAAATATAAAGGAATGACACTACTTAAATTAAGGATTTTTTTCATAATTCAATAACTTAATTTTTAATGAACCACAATTTACGAGTAAATTACAAGGAAGGGATAAAAAAATCATTTATTTACTGTTCAGTAAAATACTGAAGATATCTTACACCGATCGATATTTTCATCGGAGCTTACATTGATCCTCTTCGTTACAAAGAATGTACAGAAGCTTCCGAATGGGGAGCAATGTCATCGACTCTCCTTGACTTTCAAGAGTCAAGGTTTTCAGAAAGTGTAGAACAGAGCTACGCATCATCGATCGCTTCCAAGAAAACAAGGGAAGGTTATTCGGTCGAAGAACGAACACGTCAATAAAATCTATACCTACTACTGAGGACACCATGGACATTTTTCCTTCTTTGCCTGGAGGAAGCAGTATAACAGACTTTGAAAATGTGAGAAGAAAATTTGCGATTTTAATAGGAATCTTCATCCATTTTATTACGCTGTTTTTGGAATGAGATTAAATTATATCAAATAACTTATAACAATTTCAAAACTATTTTCGTGCATGCTCGTGTTGTGTGTTGTGATTCATATTAATTTAGTTTTGTGTACTCAACCTGGGACGGTTGTGTATATTAATTCTGTAGCCCCATCCTGACCCGGGTTTTTCTCCGGTTTTCCTTTTGATACAAGTGGATTTTTTATTCAGCTTCTCTGGGCTCTTGTCTAGGGGCGGCGTCTATTGAAACAATAAATCTGGAATTTAGTGTTATTTTAATACTTACGATTTATAAACACAATTTTCTGAATAACCTATAGTTCGATAATAATACGTACTTGTGAAATAAATTCTTTGTGTTAAATTACAAATTTGTTGATATTCTATTACTTCTATAACATGTGTAGCTAACTTTTTATCTTATCTAGGAGTTTGCTGAAGTTTTTCAATTCGCCTCTGCCTTAGGACCCTTGAGCAGAATTGATGGGATGGTCCGTAGCTTGCTTCCGGAGAGTAAATTAGTTTATTGTCCTCCACGTGCTCATACGCAATTTGTACTGTTCTTTTTGACGATAAATTTATTTTATTTTTATATCCAATATCGATTATTATTAAATTTACTTTATATTCCAGACAATGAATTTTTATCAATCACAGATTTTCGCTAGTTTGCTGATAATTTCCACTAGTTACACAAGGGAAACATAGAGGCAGGCAAAAGAAGTCAAATATGAAGCCAACTGATTTAATTTTTTTTCTTCCCCCAATGCGATTTATGAAGGAGGGGGAACGGGAACTCTTGATACATGGAGAGACTTGATACACACTGATCCTTTTTTTCTTTTCTCTCAGAAATCAGCAGTAAAAAGTACCATAGGGTTAAGGAGGTTGCGACTAGTTTCCCTCCAATTTCCGTTGTATGGAAGACTCTGCTTTGAGAGAGATTTTGCAATTTTTTGTTGTAATTTCCTTTGAAGGTAAAAAGTTTTGCTATTACCAGAAAAAGATTTTCGCAAGATATGTATGAGAAAGAATTGAAATAAAATTTAGAACAGAAAAGTATAAATGTAGAGAACTTTCCCGTTTCGCTGTTTTTAGGACGGGTTCAGGGAAGATCTAGACAGATACAGCTGAGCAAGCGAGACCTGATTCTTTGTGTAATAAATCGATGTAATTATATCTCTTTCTAACTTAGCAAGAGAATTTTCGTTGTGCCTCAATCAATTCCCAAATTAAACGAATAGCTTTGAGAAACATACAAGCGCCCATTCGCTCGCTGCCGCCACAAGATTCTCGAAACCGAAATTTAAAATTTCTTACTGCACCACATATGTTTCCCCTGAGTGTTTACCTCGAATTACGAGAAGTACGTTAGATAAAGGAATTCGATATGGAAGACAAATTGATTCAGGAAATTTTTAGTTTATACATTGTGAGTTACGAAAATAGTAAGAACATAGAGCAAGATTCTTAATTTTTTACCCGATGAACTCACCCAACGTCGGCCAGCAGCTTGAATTGGTCTCTTTAGACATTTCCACATCTGATAAATTGATATGATAGAACTATTATTTCTTTTGCAAAAAATGCGCGAATTTTCGTTCGTGAGTGACGGGTATAATAGAAAATAGCGTACTGAACGTCCTAGACTAGTGCTGTCCTACTTATCTTAGCCGGCGTGTCATTTTCTATGCACATTTGATCGCTCGGACCGACACGGGATGGCGTGTGGCAAACTGTTGCTTGACGAATAAAACTAATGTGTGATATTTATTTATTTATTTGTAACGCGATATTTTGATTTTCATTAAAAAATTTACATTCTTCCAAGCCGGAAAAATTGAATAGTAGATTTCTTTAATATTTAAAATTATTTTGAATTTTTTGACTAAAAATAATTTTTTTTTTCATTTTGTTATGTATGACGGGGTAAATCCGAGCAGTATTTTCCATTCTTTCTCACCGGACATGACACTTCAAATTTTAATTTTGACAGCATAGATTTATAACACAGAGCTGTGCCCTCCAACGTTTGATGGAAAATATAAGTAGAATGCACTATAACCCGCGGGTCGTAAAAAAAAGGTTCGCGGGCCGCTAGCTGAACTTTCTAGACTTTCTCACAAAGTCTGTTAAATATCCATCAAATAATAAATCTTAGAAATTCGGATAAATATCCAAACAAACACACATCTCTATACAATTTTAAACAGTAAATTTGTAATTAACCAATTACATTTTAATACTTAATTTACTTTGGGGATAATTAACCAGGAAATCAGCGGCAGTTTAGTTAAGATTTCATTGAAGAAACTTTTTTTCGAGAATTGAAACTATTGGTAATATAAAAAAGTTAACAAGAAATTAATTTTGCTAGTGATTAAGAAGCAGACACATACTCGTGTACAATTCTAGGCAATACATTTTATTCAATAATCTTCTTGTGACAATTGGTACAAATGACAGACGATCCGTGGTTCGATTTCAGATACATCATTAACACATATTTTGAGAAGCGTACCAACAATCTTTTAGGCTTGGGGCGGGAATTAATTTTTGGAGGACTTCTGTTCAATACACACCTTGTCATGTTTCAATGCTACGTGAAGTATTTCGTAAAATAATTTGAAATTAATTGGGAA
This sequence comes from Laupala kohalensis, assembly GCA_002313205.1. Taxonomy (NCBI): domain Eukaryota; kingdom Metazoa; phylum Arthropoda; class Insecta; order Orthoptera; family Trigonidiidae; genus Laupala; species Laupala kohalensis. The sequence goes on from NNCF01126447.1 coordinate 247,204, forward strand.
TGCAGTTAATAGGAAGATCAGCTATTAGTCATATTACTGTTATAATAAAATAAGAATGTAATTAAGTTCAATTTTGTTTCATTAGGTTTCGTGTTGAGACCCCGAGCGGACCTCACCCCCGCCTAGGTACTCCACTGCGTCCCACGAGCGTGTACGAGAAAAATTTACTCTTCGTGTCGGAAGCAGTTGCATAAACGTCATCTTCAACGTCAACGGAACCGTTTCCTTCCGTCTCCTTCCAGTGCAATGAACTCAGTTGCAGCCGTGACAGGCGCTCGCCAAATTTCGGGTCGCGTCGACTTTCGCGTAGTGCGCGATCGTCTCCCCATGCGGCCCCGCCCTGTTGCCGCTCCACTACCTCTACGACCTTTCTCCTCCTCCTCCTCCTCCTCTTCCACCTCCTTCGTGTCAACGCCCACGGAGAAATTCGGGCCGAGCGTCCCCAGGCCAACGAATGCCTCGTTTCCTGCACCCGCACCGTCGATCATTCACCCCACGAGCAGTGGTGAAATGGGAATAGCCATTCAACGTGTGTGCAACATGGAAGATATCGTGTAAATAATAGTCACATGGATGTAGACATAGAGTCACATGCGCACACAGCCAAATGCACAAGATCCGACAGAATGATATCTTTAAAAATCAACACAGATGTTAATCAAATAATGAAGTTGAAATAATTATACTATTATTATACAATTTCTTCTCAGGGATTATTCACTCGCTTTTTAAAAAGGTTTGAGGGGCTATCTAGCATGCCTCATTCGCGGCTTGGTAAGTTAAGGTTGGTGCGAACAATACGGTAAGTTTCTAAGATAACAGATTTTTGGATCTTGGGAATAAGATTTTTGGGATGCAGATTTAGTTTTTCCAAATTTTCTTGCAGGTTCTAATTTATGAGGCCATTTGCAGTAGCAACGATTGGTAGAATTTCTACAGTTTCGAGTTTATAAATGTCTTTATATTCTATTGCAAGTGGGATATATTTTGAAATCTTATGCATTTCTACTTTGTCAATGTTATGATCTGCTGGGTGACATCAATTATAAATGCCTTTCGCTCCCTGACATTATGTAGTATAATGTCTGGTCTATTAGCTGGGACTGTTTTGTCTGTGTGTATTGATAGGTCATAATATAGTCTAAAATCTTTGTTTTCTTTTGGAGGTCTTGCTTGGTGTTCATAACAGGGCGTGGTCATTTCAACTTCTTCTGTTAAAAGTCCGAATCTTGTTGCAATAGATTGGTGTATAATGTTAGCAGTCAGGTTACGCCGGTGCTTATGGTGATAGAAGGGTAGTTAAATAAATAAATTTACTGTCAAAAAAGCAGTACAAACAGCATATGGCCACGTGTAGGACAATAAACTAATTTACTCCCCGAAAGCAAGCAAGAGACCACCCCATCAATTCCGATCAAGGGCCCTAAGGCAGAGGCGGATTCAAAAAATTCAGCAAAAATTTCAGCATTTTCACTGTTACTGAGGTTCATTCAATTGTAACCTTTGTTACTCGATACTACTGCTTTGTGTAGTGGAGATATTTCAGATTTTGCATAAAAATACTTCTTGAGTCCTGTTACTTGACGATTTCATAACACTTTCAGGTCCAACAAACCACGACCACCTGCTTTCCTAGGAATGTAAAGGCGTTCAACTGCGGCTTTAGGGTGGTGCATTCTGTATTTCGTGAGAGTTGTACGTACCATCTTGTTTAAATTTTCAAGATCTGTTTGTGACCAATGAACTTCCCAAATGAATATGTCAGACCTGGAATGCACCAAGAAGTAATTGCTTTAATTATCTTTTTTGAAATTAATTCTGTCTCCAGAATTTTGTTGAGACGTTTCCTAAATAAGGATTCCAATTGTTGTTTACTGTGCTTGTTATTTATTAGTAGATTTTGGTTGAAACTCAGATTTTTATAACTGTTATGAGAATTCGATGCTTCTATTTCACAGGAGTTTGCTTGTACTTTTAATGGAACTGACAATTGTTCAGTTTTACCTCTTTTCACATTTAACATAGCACATTTGTCGGATCCAAAATTCATTTGTATATCTTTAATAAGTTGTGCAGTGATCTCCAAGAGTCTACTTAGTTCATCTTTATTTTTAGCAAATAAATTTAAGTCATCCATATAAAACAAGTGGCTAATGGTATGAATCGTCCCAAATTCTCTTCATGTGTTCCCTGTGTTCTCTCTTTCGTTCTTCAGTCAAATTGCTTCCTCGTCTTTTCACTGTAAATTCTTGTTTAAATCTGTGTTTTCTTGTGGTATTTCTGAATTTTTGTCTCACAAAAATGTCATTCAAAAGTGCACTTGTCTACGGTCGTCTTCAGTTTCAAGTATACATTTTGACTTATTTTTGCTGGTGTTTGGGGTGTCAAATTACAAGATCCGCATTGTAATTCTTTTATACTTATGGTCCATTCTAAACCACTCAATGTAAATGTCCGAAAAAAATTTGCTCTCCTCTTTCTGAACGTATTTATGATAATTTGTGTGTGCCTGTTTATTTCTGTTTAATGGTCCAAAAATTTTCGTCAGTATTCTCCGTTCTTGCTTTTCAGTTTCGTCAATTTTTGTTTGTCCGTGTATCAGTGTTGTTTCAGTTGCATACAGTGTTTCTGGAAGTACGACTGTATCATAGTGTCTGAGCTTTGCATTGATAGATACAGATTTTTTGTTGTAGTGATTCCACGGAAGCTTTCTGTAGTTTGGTGACTCCTGCTTGGTTTGCAAATCACGTTCAGTCCGGATAGTTGGAGGATTTCCCCCTAGTATTTAAAGAGAGAGAGAGACATTTTACTTTCCCCATAACGCGTTTCGATGGGAATGTTATTTGATGGGGACCGTTCCATATTTTGTGTTTGTTGTTGTGTCACAAACCCAACTTAAACTTGAAAAAAATTATATACTCGTATTATAATAAACGTATTTTACACTATGCATCCAGTCGCAGCGACACATCTTCCACATTCGACGACATGTGAGTATGTTGACATCATTGCATCGCAATGGCCATTTGAATAGCGTATCTCTCCCAGGGGATTAAATCTAGTAAGTTGGTGTTTGGCGAACACGGGGCCCCAAGCTGAGTCTGACATTACTTCCACTAACTTGTGCGAGGCTCCTTCCTTTCTCTTTCCTGACCTTCCTTGGACACCTCTTATTCTTTTCGATCCCGACACTATTAGGGCTAGGGTATCTTTCATTTTCCTCTTTCTTCTTCTTCTTCTCTCTCTTTTTTAAAAATGTTTTAAGTAAAGACTTGAGATACGCTGGGATTTGAGTTTTGAGTTGTAATTCAGGAGGGTTTTTAGTGGATATGGTTGAGTTATTAGGCGAGTCCCACACGTTGGGAGAGTCATGTTGGCTCTCCCTAGTGCATAACTGCATTTTCCCTACCTGTACAAGTTTTAAGAGTTCTAATGACTTCGATGTTGATGAGCCCTAAAGCCCCACAAAAAAAGCGTATCAGCGCGCTAAGGACATGGGAACGAATTCGTAACAACTGATCTGGAAGGAACTCTCTTTTTTTTAAATGTTTTAAGTAAAGACTTGAGATACGCTGGGATTTGAGTTTTGAGTTGTAATTCAGGAGGGTTTTTAGTGGATATGGTTGAGTTATTAGGCGAGTCCCACACGTTGGGAGAGTCATGTTGGCTCTCCCTAGTGCATAACTGCATTTTCCCTACCTGTACAAGTTTTAAGAGTTCTAATGACTTCGATGTTGATGAGCCCTAAAGCCCCACAAAAAAAGCGTATCAGCGCGCTAAGGACATGGGAACGAATTCGTAACAACTGATCTGNGTTTTAAGAGTTCTAATGACCTCGATGTTGATGAGCCCTAAAGCCCCACAAAAAAAGCGTATCAGCGCGCTAAGGACATGGGAACGAATTCGTAACAACTGATCTGGAAGGAACCAAAACTTCTCTGGGTAGATTTCTCAAGTTTTAATGTTATTGCTTACGTATAACTACTCCTGGCGTTAGCTGCGGTCGTGAATGAGCTCTCTCTATTTTTCAGTTTAATCTTTCTAATTATTTTATTTTTTCTAGTTTTTGTGATTCAGTAGTTGTATTTAGATCCTAACTTTCATTGTAGTNTAAGGAACCAAAACTTCTGTGGGTAGATTTCTCAAGTTTTAATGTTATTGCTTACGTATAACTACTCCTGGCGTTAGCTGCGGTCGTGAATGAGCTCTCTCTATTTTTCAGTTTAATCTTTCTAATTATTTTATTTTTTCTAGTTTTTGTGATTCAGTAGTTGTATTTAGATCCTAACTTTCATTGTAGTGTAAAATTCTTTGTTCTGTGTGAGTGTTAAGTGAAAAAACACTAAAAACATTTCCTAAGGTTTTCAAACCCAACGGACCATATATAATTTCATATTGTTTTCAAGTGCTTCATTCAAGGGTGTGATAAGGTTTACGTAAGTACAAACGGAATCATAAATTTAACTTCTTGGTGCATTAAAATTAATTATTTTGCTGTATTTAGATTGTCTGGTGCATATACTATTACATCATTATTAAATTAAAAATAACGTACTCTATTGTTGCACTGCTCAAGTTTCGTCTCCGTAAATAGAATTATTCCAATATTTTACCATTTTTTTTCTTATTTCTTTTTGTAGTTATTCATAACACTCTAACATAATATTGCCTTAGTTATTGTCGAATTAATTTATCTGCAGTTTTCCTAAATTATTATTTCTGTCATTTTAGTTGTCGGTTTGTTTATTTACTTATTTAAACCCTGCCCTATTGTTGCACCCAAGTTCATAAGTTCATAGAATTATTACATCATTTTACAATTCGTTTTTCTTGATTCTTTCGTATTTATTTACATTTTAACATAATATAGAGTAGTTAATGTCGAATTAAAAAACCTCCAGTAGTCGCCCTAAATAATTATTTCAATCATTTTTGTCGTCAGTTTGTTTGTATATTTAATTTATTTAATATCTCATGTGTAACTTCCGTAGTAATAAATTTATTATTATACTAATATCCTTCATTCAGTGTTAGCTGTCAGTTTTCGTGTATTCTCATTTGTTTTTCTCCTTGAATTGCTAACTAACTCACAACAATGGAAACTATCGCATTCCTCAACTCATTGAATGCTGATCTTCAGAAGGCGTACAATGACTTTGTACATTATATTGACACACGGAAGTGCGCTGGAAGAGGTCAATAAGAACACGATCGGCGGTAGGAATTCTCGCCGTCCTTCCAACTGCTATCACCCGGTTAGATCAACTACACATGCACCACCCCAACTCTTCACTCAGAATAGGTTTAGTGTGTTAGATGACATGTCCCTGTTTCCTCCCTTACCTACTCGTTTCATCCCCTCCCGTCCAGTACCCAAACCTGTTCACATACCACGCACTATTAAGAACAGTCGCCCCAAACCACGTAAAGTAGTGCTACCCAGAGATAAAGTCAACACTTCTATGTAATAAAATTTCACAGAAATAAAAACGTGATCATATTAGCTGATTCGCAGTCGTCAGATGTCCTCCGTTTTGTGTGGATTGCTTCCTAGACAGTTCTCAGTCTGGTTTCTTTAAGTCAATCGCTCGTTTGGCTGAAGTTATTCGAGAACTGGACACATACACAAAAAACTCACAGAGCGGGACACAGTAATCATCATAGGTGGGCAGAACGATATTAACTTGGTAGTCATTTCAACGCGTCTGAACATCCACAAAAACCAAAAATTGCCTCTCAGCACACAAACATAGTACTCTCTAACCTGCCTCCACGCTTCAACGTTCCACAAATAAACCACGAAATTAACCTGGCAGACACAAAAATCACATTTTTTGATTTGCAACCACACCTGACTGCCAGAGACTTTACTCAGCACGGTTTACATCTGAGACCGTCTGGGATACATCACTTCGGTTCTCTCCAAGCTTCACATCTGACCTCACATCATCCACCTGCCCCTTTACCCACTCATCCACCTCCCTCTGCTCCTATCTCATCACCTACTCCTCATCCTATCTCCACACCCATTTCTTCTTCTGTCCCCGTTCTTTCACCGACTGCTTCCTCATCTTGCACGTCCTCATCTATTCCTCCTGCCGCCCCCATACACAGTTACAACTTGCGCTCAGGAGTACGATGTGGTACTCGAAGGTGACAATCGCGTTCAGGTGCAGTGTGCGGGCTTGATCCGGAACTAGAAGCTGTACCAATTTCAAATTCCTCTCCACAATCTAACGTCGATTCCATTTCTCGTGAGTCACAAACTCTTTGCGAAAATAAAATAATTATATTTCATCATAATGTCCAATCCCTTTCAAACAAATTGACAGACATTGAAATTCTGGTACACGAAAATCGATTTGCTATACCTCACAGAACATTGGCTTTCAACTAACAACATGAACGATACTACTATTTCTAATTATTATTTAGCAAGTTCTTACTGTCGGCAAAATTTTAAAGGAAAAAATCCCTACGGACGTACGTGTATCTACGTTCGTAATGATATTTTATCTTCTCCACTGACAGGCTACGAGAACTTCGGCGTAGATAGTGTGTTCGAATGTTCTGTAGTTAATCTGACCGACACCGGTATTGTTGTTTTGTGTATTAATAGCCCTCCTCAATCAGATCTTGACATATTTTTTCGGAACTTCGAAATTGTTTTAAAACATATCACACATAAATCTACTAAATCTATCGTTATATGTGGTGATTTCAACAACGATTTCTTGAGTACATCCGACTCTCCACATTCACCAGTTTATCGATTCAAGAATCTTATCGACTCCTTCAACCTTATTACTACGATAAATGACCCCTCTCGCCTCTCCGGCTCAACTCAAACATTGCTAGATCAAATTATAGTTAACAAAGGAATCTCGTATCTCTCTGAAGTGTTTATCGCCGGATACAGCGATAACCTTGCTCAAGTATTGACAATTAATAATAAACTAAATCTACTTAAAATCTGTTGCGAATACAAAATTCTTAGGTCTACATATTCAAGACAATCTCAAATGGAATTGTCACGTTGTCAATCCTAATTCCCAATTAAGCAAATTGTGTTACGCATTCAGAATCGTAGTTAACGTAGTTAGTCCAAGTATTTCCCGTTGCATATATTTTGCAAACGTTCACTACCATTTACGTCTCGACATTACCTTCTGGGGCAATTCCGGTCAGAGTATTGAAACTTTCAGAATTCAGAAGAGGATAGTTCGGATAATTTGTAAATCTCACTCCCGAAACTCTTGTAAACCTTTATTCAAGGAATTATAAGTATTAACACTTCCCTGTATTTATATTTATGAAACATTCATGTTTGTTAAGACCGAATTACTAAAGTGCCACCCTTGGTTCATGCGAAACAGTCTCGTTCACGAACACAATACTCGCAATAGGAATAATATTCATCGCCCTAGAGTGTCAACCACTCTTTTTCGGGAGTCGTTCTATATAATTTCCTTTCGCAAGAATATAAAATATATTATGAAATTGAATCTCTTCAAATTCGCGATTAAAAACTACCTCCTGCACCAGTGCTTATACACTGTAAAAGAATTTATTAATTTTAATAAAAGTTAAATCTGTCTTGTACTTTATCACGCCATTGCTGTAGTACTTTTTAAATAACATAACAATTTCAATAACTATTTTCGTGCATGATTGTGCTGTCTTATGACTCATATTAATTTAGATTTATGTGCACTCAACTTTGGCACGGTTGTGAATATTAATTTTGTAGCCCCATTCAGACCGGGGTTTTTCTCCGTTTTTCCTTCGGGTAGAGGCGGATTTCTTATACAGGTTCTCGAGACTTTGTCTAGGGGCGTGTTTATTGTAACAATACATCGTTAATTTAGTGTTATTTCAATTCTTATGATTTTTAAACACTATACTCAGAATAATCTGTAGTTCGATAATAATTTGAACATGTAAATCTTTGCGTTAAATTACAAACATATTGACATTCTACTAGCTAACTTTTTTTTCTTATCTAGGAATTTTTGCTGAAATTTTTGAATCCGCCTCAGCCTTAGGGCCCTTGATCGTAATTGATGGGATAGTCCCTTGCTTGCTTCCGGAGAGTAAATTAGTTTATTGTCCTCCGCGTGGTCATACGCAGTTTCTACTGTTTTTTCACAATAAATTTATTATTATGTAAATAGTTTCGGAAGTATCCATGACCTGTCCAAAATTCTACTATGCACGGTGTTGTCTTCTACTATTTTCTATTTGTCAGCGTATATGTTACTTCTTTTATGTATTTAAATGTCTTTCGTCCTTTTGTGCTTTTCTCCCACCTTATTTGCCATCCTCAATTAATTCTGTTTTTCATTGCTGTATTTGTTCCTGACGATTTCCTTCCATTTCCTATCCATTTATTATCAATTTCTTGCTTTTCGCGAATATCTAATTTGCTGTATGTATAAATCTATGCGCAATATTCCTGTTATCACCTCCAATGCATCCGTTGAAACTGTCCTATGCATCCGTTGAAACTGTCCTATTACACCTTATTATTTGTCTTAAACAAAATCTCAGTATTTGACTCATTTTCATCTCGTACTTCTGTAGTACAATCTTTTCGCCCCACACACAGCTGCCGTATATCAGTTTTGGTCTTACCGCTCCTTTATACAGATTCTTTCTCCTTCACTTCGTATAATAATTTTTGAAACCTTATTCTTAGAAGACTGTAATATATTTTCTTTGCCTTTTAAGCTGCATACGTCACGTGTTTTTCAGTATTTCAACGATCATCTATTATTATTCCTAAATAGTGTTGCTGTCTTACTATTGGTATTGTTTTCTCTTTCAGTCGCAATGTCGGATTTCTTCGTTTCTCTACTGGATGGCCTATCCACATTATCCTCGTATTTTCTGAAATACCTAATTCCTTTTTTGAACAAAACGTCTAATTTATTTTGTATTCTGCGCTCGTTGTTCTGGCTCTTTTCTGCTTTTTTTTCTGTCACCACCAAATCATTTGCGTACGCCACATAATTACACTGTAATGTTTTGATATAATTTAATATTGTATTCATTATTACCAGACAATGCATCGGTCCCGTTGTTGACCCCTGTAGGCACCCTCTTGTCGCATCTCGTATTATCTACACCTCTACATTACTCTTTCTTGGAAAAATGGTACTAATATTTTCAAGATTCACCCAGTTGGTGCCACAGGACGCCCTAGTCTGCTTATGAGACGGCGGCGGTCGTTGTCGCCTTGTGTGAAAGCACTCACAGTCTCTCTTTGTATCGGAGTTGGCGTAAGAAATATTTCGATCAAGAGCTGTTTGGAATATTTTATTCGTCGTCTCCGATACTTGCTACAAAGTGAGGAGCGTTATGTAGCACTAATCACAAATTGATAATTCAAATACGGAGCTGCAGATCGCCCTAAATACCATGAAGCGAGGAGAGGAATTCAGCATTGTACAACAGTGAGGAACATTGTATCCCACTACACTCCCCACACGTGCCGACGATATGTACACGTTCAATCGAAAGTAGAAAGTGCTTCGATTATGTTCTAGATATTAGAGCAAACCACATTATTCTTTCTACTTGGGTCACTTTCTGACATTTTCTCTTTGTACCTTAACATTAGCTACATTACCTTCCGGAAATATTCTATGAACATTTTAGAGTAGCATGCATTGTTGTTCGATGGTCAAGCACTTTGCAACAATGGAGAAGGAAAGGCAACCTAGGAAACCCATCAGAGTGAGATAAAATTTGGCTGAGAGGACGTAGGCGGTGATGGAGGCAACTTCATCGAATGAGGCGGAGGTGGTGATGGTGGTGGAGTGAGTGGGGGAGGGGTGAGAGGGGGGGATCCCAACATCTATCAGCTGCTCAGCAGGTATTATAGATTCATTATTACTTTTATTCCAACCTCTATTTTATGTGGTGAGGTTTTGCTATTAGGCTAGAAACAGTAGCAGGAAGTAATTAGGAGAAAATAAAGTACGACGTATGTGTGAAAGCACATAATCAGTTCCTCGCATGTAGGAATGGATCAATGGAAGGGAAGAGGGGACCAGGGAAATTACTCTTCTGACTCAAAATGAGCAAAACTAGACCCGTTTCCCTTTACAAGAGCTATTAGAAGAAAGTCAATATTAATTTACTTAAAAATATAGCAGACACGTCTTACTAGACAGTCGTACTAGACAGGCACATTCCATCAGTCAACACAAGTACATGAGCAAACCAAAGGAAACACGATCGGAAGGGATGCGGAGAGGACGTCTACAATATTCCAATCTCGAGTACAGTTGCAAATAACATTAAGTGAAAAAAAAATGATATAATGGACCAATGATAATTTAATAAGGAAAATATTTGATCATCGATATCAGGAGCCTACTCAAGGCAAAATGAAAATATTCTTGTGGGAATTATTATTAAAAATATGAATAAGGTTGCTTGCTGGATCTAGGGAAAATATTTTCTTGTTTGACTATTGATATATTATGTCTCGGAAAAAATATTACGTCAATATGTCTCAATGTGCGTGTAAAAACGACACAGAGAAAAGAAAACGACAAAATAACCGCTAAGATACACTGACTAATTCTTTAGTGGTGTTAATATTTGTATTTTATTGCAGGGAGATAATATAGGGAAGGTAGCAGCGTAAAAAAAAGCCAGTCAAGATGGCGGACCCCGAAGAGACGGAAGAGGTAGAAGAAGTAGAGGAAGATGAAGAAGAAGAAGAAGACGAACAAGGAAAAAAGGAAGAGGGGAAACCCAGTTCAAAAGAAAAAAAGGGAGAAAAGGGGGGTGAATCGGGGTCAGGTAATGTTTTTTATATTCCCTGGTGATTTTTTTCTTATTTAGAATGTCAACGGTCGTGTAAGATAAAGAACACAGGAGAGATATTTTAGGAATTCAAATATTGAGCATCATCTTCGAGTTTTTCATGAACGTATTACCGTTCCTGGGATGAATACTACTCATTGCATCTTTGCTAGAACACGTTCTTGAAAAAATATGCTTTGTACACTAACAAATTTAAGAAAAGCATAAAATAATATGGATATTTGGACGTTGCAAACACAATTGATTTTATTGCATTCAAAAATAAAAGGATCAGTTCGCGGGATATCGATAAAGACTATCCTTGGTCAATCATTACTTTACTCAGTTGCTTCAATGACCCCAACCCCGACGCCAAAAAAATACATTTAAACATCCATTAAAAAATATGAAACACATTCGTCTTCAGTGTCACATTAAATTAAAACACAATCAATATACAAGAGAGTCAGTCATTCACCAATCGTTCTTTTCTTTTTCAGCACGAGGAGAAAGTGATCCACCATGGCCTTCAGATGTAAGTAAACAAGAATTTACTAATAGTAAAAGTAATGTGAAAGTACTCGTAGTAAAAAGTACATTATTGACCAAGAAAAAAATTTGTAATACAACATTCGCAAAACGCAAATTAGTCCAAAATTTCCTAACCCATGTTGCATATACTGTTTAATCATACAAAGGAAGAATAGTTCCACTTATGCTGTAATCGAGATTGATTTACACTTGATTTTCTTTCTGTGCAGATGGAAAAATCTCCCACAGACAGTACAACGGAAAGTCCAGAGACTGTTCCAAATATAGGAGAAGTACCAGCAATTCTTGTAAGTACGAGAGCAGTGGAGCTCTAACTAATCGGATCAATTATTGGGACCGGACCGGATTATCAAATATATGCGGATAACTTAATTCCCCCGCCCCATCCCCCAAAAAAGAAAGAACATTTATACTGTACAGGATGTTGCAGGACAGCTGTGCATTTTAACTCAAACATATTTACCAGTGTGTCCCTTTTATGACGTTGGTATCAATTTTGTTTAGGAATATCATGTTATCTTAAAAGTAAACAAGTATATACTATCAACGACTGGAGTAATCTACTTAACAGTGTGTTTTAAAATTTATTTTAAAAAATGTGATAAAAATTTGTTAAAAAAAAATCTTTCAATATTTGCTTCTCTCAAACGCTAAACTGTAATCAAGGATGTCCTTTGTATCTCGAGATCAATTTTCGCACAAATTTTGCAAGTTATCTTAAACTCAAGTGGTACACCGGAAATGTGTATCGTGTGGTCTGAATCTCGCTACTATAAGGAAATTAATTTATTCTCAAACACATTGCATCAAAACTAATAAAATATTGTGTATTCGAAAATTATTTTAGTTGAAATGATATCATTTTTTTCAGTTCATTTGAGTTGCAAATAATTTGTAAGAGTTCAAGAGGAACACAATTACATGAATGACTTTACACTAGTTGTTTTGTAAAAAAAATTGACGAAAGGTTAACTGAGTTTAGAAGAACCGCCCTTCCCGCCCTTCAAAATTCTAAAAAATGTGCCTTTTATTCCTTGACAATTCTAATGCAAGAAAGTGTGAATACCTCAAAAATGGTTTTTATCTTTAAATCCCATGGTTCTACGAAAATAACCAGTAACAAGTGGATTATGTAAGTGAAAAGTAGATTGTGGCTTTTAACTATTTTAATTTTCATTGTAGCTATTGCAGTTTTTTCTAGTGAACCAGTCACTAATTTCACTACTATTAATACTGAAAAATATTTTTGGTAGTTCGAAGTAATATTTCCTATTTTAAGAACTTGAAACACATGTTATTCGTTATTCTGGGCGCTCCTCATAGTTGTCATGCTCCACCAGCAGCATTTCAATATTCGCGCTTGCCTTATGTGTGATGCCACGTGCAGCAATCAAATATCAGACAGAGTATAAAGCGGAGGGTACACTTCATTCCTGTCAAATAGAGAGAGTATGAAATGTTCGCAAACAACCGTCTTAAAGATAACAAAATGAGTAGTACTTTACCTTAAACGTTTTCTAGTTTATCTTGTAGGTCAATACATCTCTTAATAAGTTTCATTTTAGAAAATTCACGAGAACTTCATTGTGTTCATGTTACGCACAAAACCCGACTTGGACATTGGACGAAACGACCAGAACGAGTTTTGGTAAAACAATGCCTCAATTAACATACTCCAATGAACGACCACACGAAATTTGTGATTCCAAATCTTTCAAAATGTTATGCAAATGATATGACTCAAACAGAATTTTCTCACATTATCCTTTCATACTCATAACGTAGGGGAGAAGGGCTCCCGAAAAGCATGAAGTACAAAAGAAGCGGAACGGTCGAGTTGCGCACCTGGAAAGTGGAATGCAAGGATTATTCCCGCTAATAGGGTCGAGTTGCACACGCCGGTTGCTCGAAGGGTTCTGTCGAGTTGCACACCTAAAACATTCCTCATTCTTTTCTTCCGCCAGCGCAGGTAAGGGTTGGGAGACAATAGCCTTTCACTGAGTCATTGCAAGACGCTCAATAAGTCATACCATTTTTTAATATTTGTTACAAACAATCTATTAGAATATGCTTCCAATTTCATGAAAAAATAAATAAATAAAAGAGTTCAATTTCGACCAAATTGCGATAAATCGTAAAATATTATTGATTAATCTATGCATACACACAGGCGGTAATACATACTTTCAAAGTGTAAAATACCATTTATTATTTCAATCGTAATGGTAATTTAAATTGATACATGACGTCTATGTACTTATTAAGTGTACTACATTTTGGTAAACTATTTGATACGTTCATTATTTCTTTACAAAACATTTATTTTATATCGCAATTGCTTATCGATGCCAAAACATTTGTTTCATGTATAATGATATGTCGGTGATCGACCCAATTTGGCATCGTATTACCTCCCAATGCTATTGAATGATTTTTTTCATTTCAAAATTTTGCAATGTTTTTCTCATTTCAAAGATAACTTTAAGTACTAAAATATCGAGGAGCCAGATTTTAATTTAAACTTCTCAATTTTTAAATAATTTTTTTAATTTTAATTTTTCTCCATGAGAAATGCATTGAAAATGTGATCAGTCTCAAAAAGTATGAAAAAAACTGGAAAGTCAGGGAAGTT
>NNCF01126449.1:0-220068 GCA_002313205.1 Laupala kohalensis
TGTGATGATATTATATTAAAGCGATAATAATTTGATATTTAGTCCTACGACGTTTTATTTGTATTCATTGATGTCATTTAAAGTCTAATAAAGAACAAATCCTACAGAAATTGCAATGTGTTAGAGTATTTGATGAATTACAATGCTAATTTACTTTAAGTACTATTTTTTTGTAAACGATGTCGAAATTCTAATGCAGCAGAGATCAACAAAATATTCCATACAATATGCAGTAAAAACACTGCAATATACATGGATCGTTCAGAAAGTTAAAAAGTACCATTTTTGTCTTTGCTTTTTGTAATACGTTTAATTTAACATTATTTTAATGATGTAATACAGTGTTATGTTAATACATATTTACACTTTGAGTAAATTATTTCACGTGTATGTATTCCAATTACTCCTTTTTGAAAGAAAACATTCATTTGCCATCGGCGTATGTTAATGAACTTCACCCGGTTCACGAGCAAACTACCGACAACAGAGGAATGTCATTTGTCTTCTCTTTTGTTTAACGATTGATAAAGAGCGCAAACCACAAATGAATCTTCTTCAAACATAAGGTGTTTAGGCGATAATCAGGAAATAAATTTAAATGAACTTATTCGAATAATTGAGAATTATTTTAAATATTGTAAAGTAACTTTCATATTTTTTAAATTGAAACAAAATGATTTCATTAATAAATAGTCTTGCATTTTACTAGAAAAGAAGGCTCTAATCCTCTTATATACCGAAGCAATCATTTTCAAAATAAAATTATTTATTTTTCCGATTAAGGGAATCGTTGGCTTTACTCATACTCAATTATCTATAACAGAATTTTTATGAACTAATACCAATCGAATGTATGTAATAAATATGAGTTAAAATTCGATATAATAAAGAAAAGGTAAAATTTTTCAAAATATCAGATCCCGATCTTTAACAAAAGCTTGGTGTAATATGGAAGTTCGTGGAAGGAAGCTTCATCAACAAATAAATATTTTTTTTGACTGTTCATATTTATATCAAGTTCATTTATTTAAGATTTTTAAACTTTCTTTTTTTCTTACTTACCATACGTTGTAGTAATATTTCCACTATTACCTCAGAATTATATTTAAAGGCGATATCAAGTGCATTTTCTCCATATTTGTTTTTTAGTGCAGTATCTGCTCCTCTGTCAATCAGCAACTGAACGACTTCCTCATTCTGTTTGGTTACGGCATGGTGTAGAGCAGTGCGGTCATATCTATCTCTTTTATTTAGCGAAGCCCCATTGTCAAGTAGGAATCTGAAAAAAAAAATTACCTTTGATTAGGTACCATACTGTTAGAACGATTAAAATTGTACGTTGGAGATATTCAAGGTTTATTTCGGAAATCACTCAATCACCAGAATTCACATAGGGTTCGTATAGGGTAAAGTGAGAATTCAAAGGCTATGGAGGATTCCTGGAAAATTCTTCGAAAGACAGTCGCTAGCTGAAAATTCTGAACTGAAATTGCCCTCCTTAATGGGGAAGATGGAATTCTCTAGCAAATTTCATGATTATTGCAACAAACTTAGGTATCGTATATTTTGACACTGGAGCTTAATGCATCCATAATACTTGTAATGTGTGATATTTTAAAAGAAGCTTATATGATCACATCCACGTACATGTTAGGATTATACCTATTATTCCGAATATACATAAACTCTTAAAATTTCATTGTGGTTGTTGGAGTTCGTATTGAAGAACAATCCGTGTACCACCACAAATATGTAAAATTATTGATCGTTTCATAGTATACGATGAAAACTATAAAAAGCATACATAATAACATATTAATTTAGTTATTGAATATATAAAGTAAATTTACCTTTTTGTGAAAAAGTGTACACTAAATTGACTTTTTTAAACGGTTATTAGAATTTCAGAATAGAGAAGATAAATTTAAACCCATAATTTCATTTAATAAAAGCAAAAATACTCTTGTACATGTAGTAATAATGGTAAAATATGTAAATCTTAACCCTCCATTTAATAAAAATAAATTTTGTTCTTTCATTACCTTTCATTCCAATTAATTTCTTTAGTGTTTTAAATGGTTTGGGTTTTCTGGTAAGATCGTAACGAAATATCCCGGAAAATGTATTAGGAAAACATATGTAGAAGGAATTGCAGAAATTAACAACATTGACAAGAAACAGAAACGCACAGACTACTGGGGTTTGTTGGAATTTTTATTGTCAATGTGACAACTTCATTTGGGGTTATCGTGAATAAGGATTTAGTGTTCCTATGTCAAGATATGTCACTTTACAAATGAGTAGTGACATAATTACTTATTTATTTGTGCTTACTATGAGTCACTTGGCATTAAATCTGCATGAAATGTTAGTTAAACATTTTAAAGCATTGACGAGTTTACATAAAACATAGCAGAACACAATAATAAGCATACAGATCCATTTCTAATGGGTGAAGGAGTTAAAAAAGAGATTATACAGGGATTGAAATTGGATCTTGTGGAACTCTATGTAAGGAAGTAGAGATTTTCCAATCCACAAACGCCGTAAAAATTCTATATCATAATTTTTTTGTGTGTTTTGACGTTAAGTGCTTTGGGTTATGACAACTTTTTATAGTATTGTATGTATTTTTGATAAATATACTTTAACGACCCGGATTCGTTAGAGGATATTATTGTTTTATTCAGAAATATGTGCGAGTAATAATGGCTATAATAGATAGAGAAAAACCAAATAATACCGATTAGAATGAGCGACAAGAAAAACGTGTTGTGCGAGTTATAGTACACACACGAAAAACTTTTGAAATCTGATAGTAAGAACTAAGAAAATGTGAATACACCTTATAATGTTAGCGACGCAAAACCGGCGACGAGATAATTGATTGGCGGAATGCACCGTGCATGAATTTTAGGAAGAGTGGGGATTAGTACTGAGAAGGTGGAAACACGTCAGGTATCTGTCTCATTAGTACGCGGGTCATCGGAAGAGACGGTTGACTTTGAGTCTTACGCGGATCATCGGCGGTGAGAATCCAATCTCAATTGTACGCGAATTATCGAGAGGGGACGAGTGAATCCGAATTTCACGTAAATCACTACAACGTTGATTTTCAGTTCAAGAATTTCGAGAGGGCGTAAAAACGCAATTTAGAAGATTCAAATTTTGCGGTATTTATCACAGTCATATTTATTAATGATCGGCCGAGTAAAACGCAAGTTGAACACGTAAGAAATATTTTTTCGAGAGCTCCTAATGAAGCCAGTTATGCATTGGTAAAGTATTCCGAATTACGAATCGGACGAATACGAAAACGTTCCCAAGTCGGTGACTGAAAGAATTTGCCGCAAAGCCGATCGAGAACGAAGGAGCGCGTGGAAAGCCACGTTGTAAGCAGTCGTCGAGTCAAGGTACACAAGAGCCTGGTAGCAGCAGTAGCAGCCTGTGTTGGAGAAAAGGGGTGTATCTGGCCGTGGTGGTTGGACACGATTTCGAAGAAAATATGCTGGTTGTGAGTATACGTCTCTGTGAGGCGGACATTTAAGCGAAGTGATTACGCTAATTAGGGATTTGCATATTTCTGTAATTCAGTGAGAAGCTAGTATCTTGCAAAAGAGAAAGTCTCANTAAGAAAGAAGTGATGAAAAGGTGTTAAAAGAACTATTAAATTAATTTCTGGAAAAAAGGAATAAAATATTGCTCATTTCGTGTCTGTTTTGGTATTTTCCTTGACTATAATTTATTGTATAAGTGATAAATGTAAATGCACGGACCCATAGAATGAGCAAAATATAATATTGCGTAATCAATTGCAAGGTATTTTTCTTTTTATATTGTATTGTGTGGGTAGCAGAGTTGTATGTTCTTGTAAATGTTCTGTATATTTTTATGCCAAGTAATTTTCAGAANATATTGCGCAATCAATTGCAAGGGATTTTTCTTTTTATATTGTATTGTGTGGTTAGCAGAGTTGTATGTTCTTGTAAATGTTCTGTATATTTTTATGCCAAGTAATTTTCAGAATAAATTGTGGTAATCACATCAGATGTACCGAATCCTCATTTTTTTAATTTTATAACTATCTTAATGCACGTTGTTGTTCACAAGACAACTAAAAAAGGGTGCATTAGAATACTTACACAAGTTAACTAAAATGTTAAAACAAACATGTAGTCACATTATTTGCAATAGTTAAAATGTAAATTATTTAGAATCAATCATGCAAACTTTAGAAATATTTCAAAGATACGAAAAATATCACACTTTTTTCTCGATATCTTTCAAAACCTAATATTTCGGCTTATAGCAGATTGCACAAATGACAGAAAGAAAAACTAATAATCAGAAATTCTTGGAAACACTTATATCAAATGAACATACAACGTACTTCCTGTCCCATATGTGAATATTGAAGTGATTCAAAAAAAGAGGTACAAAAGAAAGGGGTATTGCATTTACTTTAAACTTACTACGTCAATGTGGATAAATACCCTTTGTGAAGTTTTTCCCCCTTTACCCTATTTTCTCATAATGAATCACCTTAATTGAGACGAATTTGACTCTTTCAAATTATAATATCGGATGTAAGAGAAATAACTTATAATAATTCAACTAAAAAGGAAAGCAAGGAAATATATTTGAGGAACACTCTAGTATTACCTTAACATGTCCGTGAAATCTCTTTCGAACGCAGCAATCAAAGGAGATCTAGATCCACCATCGACCTTCGCTCCTCGGTTCAGAATCAATTCTGCGCAGGAAACACAACCGACAAGAGACGCATAATACAGCGGCGTCAGTCCATCTTCGTCTTCTGCTTCGACATCTATACACTACGAGAAGATGGATTGTGTGACATTAAATAGAAATGGCTTCAATTCATTTGATAAAATGTAAGAAAATTAATTAAAAAATTATGATAAGAAAAGTAAACTGCATAAATTATTGACCTAAATAATTCAATTCTTAAAAAATTCTGTCTATCTAGGAAAATATACATGTTAATTATTTACATATTGGAATTTATTTAGAATATTTTTTCTAACTGTAAAAGTGATCATTATTTATTACAATCCGTAATTCTTCAAACCGTAGACAATAAAAATTCACTTAAATATAATGTTTTTCTATGTAATAGTTATAAAGAATTATTGTGATGTTAAACATGTTTCGACTTCATTTCAAGATGTCTTTCTTTTTATAAATGGTTTGGTCATGTAAACTGATTCTAAATATTTTAATCGAATTATGATAAATCATAAAAATACCACTAATGTACTAGACACATTACGTCTTGAACGGAAAATGTAAATAATATAGTATTATTATGTGTGTAAAATTATTGTTATTCTTCTTCAGTAACGTAGAAATTCCAAATAGTCCCAGATAAGAAAGGTCATAAAAAAGAATATTCTGGTAATGCTTACTTGTTCTTGGAGAAGAATTTGTGAAATTTCATGTTGATGACTGTCATTATCTCGATCTAAAGCGAAATGCAAAGCACTTTTTCCTTTGATGTGTCTTTCGTTAAAGTCACTTGCAGATTCTTTCAGAAGCAACGCAACCTTCTCTGTGTCGCGTCTGATGACAGCTCGATATAAAGCATTTGCTCCCTGCACAGAACGGCATTTATCGATTACACAGTTGACTACTGACTCAACATATATTGTAACTTATTTAAATATAGTTGAGAATTAATTGTTTCCTGACAATATTGTATCTTATGGAAATCCTTCTTGGCCTGAATTATAAACATTTTGACTAAACTCAAGAATATATTTTTTATTTCAACTTCATGTCAAAGAACTTTCTCATCATAGATATAAAATAATAAGTCTAATAAAGAACAAACCCTTAGAAAATTGCAATGTGTCAGAGTATTTGCTGAATTAAGTTTTTTCCAAAACATTTTCCTTATGCCGTTAATGACTTTAAGATAAAGAAATAAATTATCTCTGGCTCCATTTAATTGGATAGTTTCGATGTACTTTCTATGTTTTTAGTTCATTTTAAGAACCCAACGATCCGACTTCTCGTTTGAGTCGTCGTCGAGTGAAACAAATTGAAACACGAAACGAAAACGTAGCAACGGAACAATTGAAACGATTTGAAACGAAAATAGAAACTGAAAGTTTGTTTACAGAAAAGCAGGAATCACACAAAAATGTTACGAAATGGTAATTAATATATACGACATTTGAAAATAAAATACTATGATTATTAGAGTTAACTTTATCCTCTTATATTAAATTAATATGAGCCATAAGACAACACAATCATGCAAGAAAATAGTTTTTGAAATAGTTATAAGTTATTTAAAAAGTACTACAGCAATGGCGTGATAAAGTACAAGACAAATTTAACTTTTATTAAAACCAATAAATTCTTTTACAATGTAGAAGCACTCGTGCAGAAGCTAGTTCTTAACCGCGGTTTTGAAGAGATTCAATTTCATAATATCTTTTATATTCTTGGGCAGGGAATTATATAGAACTATTCCCGAATGATAAAGTCTGTACAGACAAGTTCAATCTTACCTGCACTAGAACTAAATTACAGGGAAAAATGCAAAGTGATGATGGGTGAGGGAGTGAGATGAAAGTTAATTGTTAACAATGATAAAATGATTTATTGTTATGCCAAGATATGATGAGAAATAAAAATACAATACTGATTTCCTAGAGCTGACATGAAGATATGGAGAGAAATATCCTGGAAACCAGTTGGTTGAAGCTGTTGTAGAGTTGATCCGGATGGGTGACGTGTTGACAAAGAGGAGGTTGATGAGTAGTAAATCTCTGGTTGCACGTATCTTCTGAGGTGCAATTATAGGCTCGACCTTGCGAGAAAATGTCGGCTTTGCGACGAGAATAAAGGTAGCGATGCGAAGTGTTCGAACGTGATAATCCCTATTGTGAAAGGTTCAACAAGAGAAAATATATGTCGGTTTGGCGCCGACAGTAAAGAGTTCGAACTGATAAGAGGCGAGATCCGAAGTTTATCCTCTCATTAACAGTAGTAATCATAGTAGTCGTGTACATGAAATTAATCTCGTGTAGAAGTAGCGTAGAGAATAGAGAAGAGAGTAGCGTGGTGGTAGAAGAAGCCATGTGGCTTATATAGGTTTAAACTAGTGTGCGGTTGCCAATTTGATTCGATGAATCGATGTGACATTCTGCTAATTCGATTAGGAGTGACGTGATGAGGAAGTTTTGGCTTCGCCCAACTCTTGCGTGATACAGCATTAACACACTAATGTTGTCGGCGAAGGAACTTGTAATTAACTCAGTAAATCATATGATGATAAATAATTCTTCTCTTTTTATTTTTTTTAAGTGTACGGCAAAATATTTGAATCAACCTATGACTTGAAAGGAAATTTTCCCCAGCTTATTAACAATCAATATAAATCACTAAATTGGCCAAAGAGATTGTTCTCCAGAGATGATTTACTTAGAAAATGAGTCAGTACATTGCCTTAAAAGATTCGACTCACTTGTTTAATGAGAACTTATTAAAAAATGTCTGAACAAGGTCCTTTTTGCCAAAGAGTGGTTGACACTCTAGGGTGATGAATATTATTACTATTGCGAGTATTGTATTCGTGAACGAGACTGTTTCGTATAAAGCAAGGGAGGCAGTCCAGTCTTAACAAACACGACTGTTTCATAAATATAAAACAGGGAAGTGTTAAGATATATAATTCCTTTAATAAAGGTTTACAAGAGGTTCGGGGGTGAGATTTACAAATTATCCGAACTATTCTCTTCTGAATCCTAATAGTTTGAATACTCTGATCGGAATTACCGCAGAAGGTAATGCCGTACCGTAATTGGGAGTAAACGTTTGCAAAATAAACACAACGGGAAATACGTGGACTTACTGCATTAACTAAGATTCGGAATGGGTAACTCAATTTGCTTAATTGGGAATTAAGATTGTCAACGTGACAATTCCATTTGAGGTTGTCTTGAATATGGAGACCTAAGATTTTGTATTCGTAACAGTTTTAATTGTGTTCCGTTTAAAGAAAGAAAAAGCCTACGGTATAGATTTTGTGACACTTTTGTGAAATGACGTAGACACTGTTTTGTCAATGCTTACAATGAGACGATATGCATGTAACAAGATAGAATGATTAAACAAAACCTTGTCAGCGTTTGCGGGTTTACAGAGTAAATTAGTGTAATGAGCAAAAAGAACCACTTTGCAATCTGATGTGGACGATGACATGTCTTTCACATACAAAAGAAAGAGTATAGGACTGAGAATTGAACCTTGGTGTACTCCGCAAGTAAGTGGCTTTGTTTCTGAAAGACGACGATCAAGTATTTTATTTTTATTATAGGATATTTCTACCTGTTGATATCTATCTTTTAAATACGAAGTTAGCCATTGATGTGGAAGTCCACGAATGCCTAAAGAATGCAATTTGGAAAGGAGGATTCCGTGATCGATGACATCGAATGCTTTGGATAATTCAAGAAAAACACCCTTACATTATTTTGTTGTTACTTATTTACACTCTGATCAAATTTTTTTCCGTGCTATGTATTTCTATTACTCCTTGTTGAAAGAATACATTTATTTGCCATCGGCGTATGTTCATCAATTTCACACGGCTCACGTGCAAACTTCCCAGAACAGAGGATTGATTTTTGTCTTTTCTTTTGTTCAACGATTAATAAGAGAGCGCAATCTACAAATGAATCTTCAACAAACGTAAGTTGTTTAGGCGATAATAAAGAAATAATTGAACTCATTCGAATTGAGGGAAATTATATTAATCAATGTAACTTACATCTTTTTTCAATTGAAACAAATCTATTTACATTATTACATAGTCTTGCAATTTATTAAAAAAGAAGGTCTTCATTCTCGTATACACTGAAGCAATCATTATTTATATAATATTATAATAAGAGAATCATTGGCTTTACTCATACCTAATTTTTTATAACAGAATTTTTATGAATTATTAGCAAAAGAATGAATATAATAGACATGAATTAAAATACGATATATTAAAAAGGTTAAACTTTTAAGAAATATCGGATCCGGATCTTTAACAAAAGCTTAGTGTATAATAGGAAAATATTAACGTATGCTCTATCTATAAGTGAGATAAAATTCAATTCTTTGCCAGTTCATACATAATTAAAGCTCTCTGAGTTAAAGTTTCTATATTTTCTTTCTTTGTCACTTACCATACGTTCTAGTAACATGTCCACAATCTCTTCAGATTTCCCTCTTACGGCGACGTCAATTGCAGTTTCTCCCCACGTGTGCTTCAGTGCGATATCAGCGCCTCTGTCAATCAACAACTGAATGGCTTCCTTATTCTTATCTCTTACTGCATGGTGTAGAGCAGTGTCGCCATATTCATCTCCTTCATTTGGGGAAACCCCTTTGTCGAGGAGGAGTCTGAAAAAAAGAATTGCTAATGAGACATTCAATTGCACATATAATTATTAAGCTGTAGCATAAATATGCAATATCCTGACAATATCTCTCCAAAACATTTGTAGAATTGGCACTATATAAAAAATAGAAACATCCTAACGAAACCCAGAAACAAAATTGTAAATTGAATTTATTAAAGAACAAAAACATTTTTTTGAAGGAGACCCTAAATACAGTGAAGGGACGGTATTTCCAACTTTACATTTCATCTTCTTCCATGAAATTCTGTGAGAGAATGGGGAAATGAAGGTGCACAATGTCAACAGATTGGAGCAACATTAAAGGGTGTGAATGAGGACTGCATAGCCCTTGCCGATGGCTTGGCACTAATAGCAAAAGACATTCCTGTGGCAAAAAAACACTTGCAAATAACAAGTACAACCGTAAAAAAACCTTGGAAAAAATAGATTGACATAGAAGAGCCATACCTGAACATAAAATTGGCGATAAAAAAGTGACTTGAGATAAAAAATTCAATCACTTAAGAGAGTGAATTACGAAAATTTTACATAAGAAGAAATGTTAAAAAATCAGAATTGATAAACTAGAAAAATCTTTTTAATTAACTGAAAAGATCTACAAGAAAAATCATTTTCCTGGAACTGCATAATTTGCTGTAACAAAACGATAACCATTCCACAAACACTTTGAAATCTACAGATACTTATTCTTTAATATAAAACGGTAAATATACAGCAAGAAATCAAAGATGGTAGAATAATGAAAATTTTTAAATAATATAGTATCAAACACACTAGCCAAAAGCAAACGCAGAAATCGACTAACGAGTACCCAAAATTCCATTAATGAGACTCATACGTCAAATTCAATTTATTATACACTCGAAAAAAAAAAAATGAATCCCAACCGACCAACACAACAAACATTATTTAAAATCAAAATTATTAGACCGAATTGATAGAAAACAATTAAAAAGGACCTTATCCAATTAGGATCTCCAAATTAAAAGTTCGTGAAACAATAAGAAAGATCACACAAAAATAGTATTTTGGAAAAGAAAATACAACCAAAGCAACAAATATGGTCGTTGCAACGGAAAAAGTCCCATTCGTTTCTTTTGAAGGATGACGGTCAAAAGAAAGACAAGTGTTAATTCCACGTGATCCAAGCGACACAATCGCAAAGAAGAAAGAATGAGAAGTCATTTCTATTTATTAACAAATTAAAATGAGGGAAGAGTGGTGGATAAAGATTGTATAAAAAAGTCTGAAAACTTTATTTGAAGATTTGAAAACTGTTGATTGCATCCATATAAACCATGTACGTATATTTGCATATATTTCTGAGAAATTAGAATTGATTTTGTGAAATGCAGTTTTAGACAAATCACTTTAATAAAAATGAATTATCCATAACCAATATAAGATATTGCCATTAATTTAAATATTATAAAATATACGATGATATAAGCCAGTTTGAATATTAAGAAATGTTCATTTTAAATTAACGTTAAAAAGAGAGCATTTCATTTGCAACGACTTTTGAGTTGACCAATTTTCAGTTGATAAAAAAAATTTGCGTCATGTGTACGTTTTGAATCCCTTTCCCATTGCCAGCTGCATTAATTACTAATCTCGCTGGTTTTATATCGGGAATTATATTTTAATGGAGGCATAGTATTTCGCACACTTCAGCACTTGCTAACCTAATTCTTAGAAAAGAGCACATACACAACACAAGAATTTGTTAAATGATATCAATATGAATTTTCAAGAAAATCAATGCAAGGCACAATGCACAAATGTAAATTTCATACGAAGAATATCTCACTTTTGGATTATTCAATATTTTTACAATAAAAACTAATACAACAAACAATACTGAACAATAAATTTCTCTGTTATTTTTTTATGACCTCATGAGCGAAGTGAACCACTGATTGCCGGATAAGTACACGATCTCTCATGTAAGGAACAAATACTTTTTGTGCTGGGGTAACAAGGTGTGGAATGTAACGATAATCGTAAGTGACCGATGTTAGTTTTGAAATCGTAGTGTCGTTGCAATTTATAGTGACATTCTCAAAGACGTCAAAGTTTACAATCACCCCACATACAATGCAGCAACCTTAGGAGAGAGGATGCCATCAAGAAAATATCGTACATGATAGATACCAGATACGATTCCATCCGTTTCGGCGTTGTTGAGCAGAAAGGAAATCCCGATAACATACAAACCTACATTAAATTTCTACGAACACCAATGGCACCCCCCCCCCAGGGTGGGGCGTGGAAATAATAAGGATTTCTGGAACATTGTGTAAAATGTACCCGAAAAATTTGGGAAATATAACAGGACGAGTAAGAAATACGAGTAAAATAGCGTACTTTGAATTGCTGGCTTTTAAGGTAAAATGTAGACAAAGTACCTCAAATTTGTATTTGCTTATAGACGCTTATTTGAAGAAGCATACTTGCTAGAAAACCAATTAAAAAGGTAACAGTAGCCTTAAAGTGGTTTTAAAAAATTCTGTCTATATAAATGAGGAAACGGCGATGTATACTGATTAGTACCCCTTATGGGTCATCTCAATTTTTGATGTGACACATATTACATGTGCGAGATGAAACAGCACATATTGAGATAAGTTTTATATTCTTAATTTATTTAAATAATTACCTTTATAGTACTTTCGTTCATTTCCTAAATTTGAAGAGCGCGCGGAAGTAAGAAATTTACTCTCCGATGACGTAAGCGGGGGTTGCGAGACAAGACAGATAGCATTAGAAAGAGACAGGAAATCCAGAAGCTCAGATTCTACTACTTTATAATTTTGATTTCCCTAGTCCTATAGGTCGGAAGTGGATGATTTTTCTGATTGGCCGGCGTCATCGTGAAGTAGGGGAGTGACCAGTAAAAGAGTCAAATAACATTGGAGAATTTACACTTGTCATGGGAAGATGTGTGTCTTTTTGAGAAAGAAGCCGTTTAAATGCACGACGAAAGTTCGAGCAGGTGCCAACTTAATTCTTTAAATGAACAGGATCATCCGTTTGAAAGGTCCAAACTCGCATCATTCATTTTCTTTTTAGTACTATCACTAACTTGCAGAAAATTATAATTGATGGTTACAATGACTGTACAAATAATTGTTTTTCATTATAACTTCGTGTTGTGTTTTTAAATATGAGGTTAAAAAATCCCTTTTTGTTCGGTAGTTTAGAAAAAATTCCGATTGCAGATCTTCGCCAAATCAAATGGCAAGTATCAGGAAACACACTTTCATGAAAAATTTAATTGAAACGGATTGGTATTGTAAGAAATTATTACTTCTTTTCAATTAATTAAAATTAATGTGTTAATTGACGGATAAAAAGATCCATATGCAACGCAATTTTACCGCGACCTTCAGTTAAGTATATTTTCGAAAAGAGAAATCGCGAGTTGTTGCTGTGAAGACGGTTGAACTTCAAAAAAGAACAAAAAATCTGCCAAAATTAAAGGAAGAAGGCTTACTACGCACTTACGTCTGCGAGAACCAGAGAACAAAGCGGCAAAATGTTAGTAAAGTGACGAGTAGCGTAGAAGCGTTAAACAGCAACGAGACAAAATGGCTCAGCATTTCTAGAACAAGTGAGGTCAGATATTATTGACAGGGAAGGAGCTGGAGGCGCAGTTTTTTAAAAAGGGACAGTGGACAAGTACTAGGGAGAAGGAAGGAGTCGTTTTCGAGCGAACAAACAATGACGAACGTATGTGCAGGCTAAAGCAATAAAACTGAGACGCGCGTGGGTGCACGCGTCAAGAGGGGTTGATAAACTAAGAAGATGGGAAACATTCTAGCAACGTACCGCGCAAAAACATTTCAAAAGATTTCAAAATTCGTATAGCACATGGTGATTAAAGGACAGGTGTGTCTGTTTAAAATCTCTGAGGGGACGCGTGGAAAAAAAAAAGTCGGAGCGTTGAGTTACGGGAAATTTTTCAAAAACTAGGATAATGATTGGCTGAGAACGGAAAAGCATTTCTTTAAAAAATAACCAATCGGAACGACTCCACGCAGATTGCAAGTCAAGTTTAATTTGATGTAGAACGTCATGTGACTTTTGAAAGAATAAGCACATGAGGAAGAGTCAGGGAGATGAAAAAGGGAGAAGTTTACAAAAAATACGAACATAAACGTTCTAAAATCACTTAGACTTAGATCACAACGTTCTCATTACTTAAAGCAATTAGATCACTTAGAGAGGACTTCGAGTTTCGTGTTGAAACTTGCACTTAGAGCACTAAGTCGATTTTCTTTAAAGGTTTTCGGCTATGAACTTTTGTCAGCGGAGTGACAACCACTTAGGTATTTCTTGAACAATTTTAAATGTTTAAGTTTAATCACTTTGTCGAATAATTATTCGAGATATTAGAATTCGTAAGTGATAGTAATTATTAACACAGTAGATATATTTACGTCACAAGATAATTCGAAGCCTGCGTCGATCTTTTGTAAATTCAGTGCAAAAAAAATGAACACTTTGTACGAGACTTTGCAACGGCGTCGTCTGCCTGCTGTGATCGAGGGGATGGTGCGAGGGTCGTTAGCTCCTTCGATGGGACGCGCTACGACATCTGGACAAAGGCTGCGTTTATGAACAGAATGTGGTGACGAGAAGGGCGCTGACCTTGTTCTACAAGTGTTTGACGATCGGCTCTTCTTGAGTAAGGTAGTATGTGTTGGTTGCGATCATCCAAAATCTTGTGTACAAAACTCTGCGAAGAAGAAAGTGTGCTCAGTTTTTGCGAACTTTGACAACATGTCAGCAATGTGTCAGGGGTAGGCAGGGGTTTGTGGTAGTTGCGAACAGGAGGGACATTCTTACGAGAATGTACAAGTAAGTAAAGAGAGCAGATATGTGCAAATCGAAAACGAATGGGAGCAGATCATAAGCACAGTGCGACAAATTGGACGTTTCCAGCGCATAAACCTGCAAAGAGATTTCTTCAAGTTGTGTTAATTATAATAAGTGTATGTCCTTATATGTATATATGAACAGAGGGATCAAGATATTAAAAAATATATATTCTTAAGTTGATTAATATAATAGTACTATATATAATAACTATATTGAATTAAAAAACTCAAATACCATTTAAGCATTTTTTTTCTGCAGAAAAATTGTTTCTAGGTTATGTATAAAAAATGTTTTCCAAATGTATTTTCTTGTTTAATAAGTTATTTTTAGAACGTGGAACTTTTTGTTGTTGTTTTTTTTATTTGCTTCAAATAACAAAATGTTTACGTTATAATGCATTTTGTACCAAATTGTAAGTTCATTTTGTACAGATTTCGTACTGTCCACGACTTTAGGAGTAGGGCTAACCAGCAGGAAATGAGATATTCAGGTAGAAATACAGGACTAGCCTTGTTAAATGTTATAGAAGATTCTCGAAATTCAATTGACGTGGGAAACGTAACTATACTTGTCCTTCTTGATTTTAGCAAGGCATTTGATTTAGTTGATTAAAATATTTTGCTTGCAAAAATTAAGACTTTAGGTCTTGGGTGACCTAAAATAAAATGATTTCCGGAATATTTAATAGGACGAAAATTAACTGTAATATCTCGAAATAACACATATTCTCTTCAAACTGTGCGTGGTGTTGCGCAAGGAAGTGTCCCCGGTCCCCTTAATTTTTAATTTACGTTAATGACGTCAACAAATCTCTGAAGAATAGCAAATTTCAAATGTACGCCGACGATCTTCAAATTTATATTAGTGGCAAACCGTCTAACATAACTTCAATTGCGCAAAAACTTTACAAAAATCTCATCTCACTCAGTATGTAGTCAAAATCTATCGGTCTCCTGTTAAATCCGACTAGGAATTTATATTGAAAGCTCGCTAAGTTGGGAAACCCAAATAGGCAAAACATGTAAAAACGTTTACTCTACCATCTACTCTTTTAAACAGCTACGTGATCTTTTACCAACAGGAGTAAAAGAAATGCTTGTTAGGTCTCTTGTCATACCGCACTTTGATTACTGGGACTTTCTTTTCTCTGATTTGACGGAAAAAATAAAACGTAAATTACAAGTAGCTCATTACACACGTATTCGTTTCATTTTTGATCTCTGGAAGTATGACCACGTGACATAATTTTTTAAAAAATCCTGGACACACACTCTAGGAACGTCGATCGCTGCATTGCCTATCTCTTCTTTATTAAGTAATAAAAAGTAGAGTTTTGACAGTTTTAGCAAAAAGTTTAAAATTTTTGAAACTGGATCGCGCGCGGCATATATCTTATATCTTGTCACCATTCTTAGGCATGGTACAACTCTTTATAGTAAATCCTTCACAGTACACACAATACGTTTTTGGATCAAACTTCCTGCTCAACTAAAATCTCTATTAACTTTCTTTCACTTCAGGCGACGTCTTACAGAGTGGATGGAAAACAAGGCTCTTTAATATTCCCACATTCAATGTCTATTCTTTCTCCTATGTTTGTATGCTTTCTTTCTTTCTTTCTTTCTTTCTTTTCTGTCTATCTTTCTTTCTTTTTTTCTTTTCTTTCTTTCTTTCTTTCCTTATAATCCTTTTATTATTTCTCTTCTTTACTTTTACATCATCTCTCTTTCATTCTTTCAGTAATCTAGCTTCATATGATCTTATGTAATTCATATTTTTTTAAATACCGTGTAATATGTATCAAGTAAATTATAAGAGCAGACCTTCAGGTCTGAGTCTCGCAAAAATAAATGCACGTTTTGTACTATTATTATTATTATTATTATTATTATTATTATATTCTTAATGTTTGTAACGCGACGCCATTTGATTTACAGGATTCCAATTTAAAGTAAATATATTGTATCAATAGAATTTTCAATGGAAAAGGAATGAAAGACAGACAAATTAGAAAGAGCATCTGAACCCGTAAAAGTGTAGAAAATTACATTTTAAATACTATAAAATTACTATTAAAAATAATTTCGTTATCAAAATTCTATTATTTTTTCGGTTTTGTAATTAAATATTTAGTTTCCATTAAAAAAGATGGCACGAAAAAACTTGATAGTATTTTGAATGTATCGATAGTCCGTAAGATGGAAAACTATAATATTATCGAGGTTTACCAAAACCTAAGAAACGCAAAACTGTTTCCTGGATGGAAAACTCCTAGTACGTTAGCAGTAGATAATATGCTAAACTATAAACAAATATGAGCCTGGCGTTATTAGTGGTTCAAGGGCGTATAACTTATCATTTTAACAAGAGATTAATTAACCAATTTGTCGTCACGGTCAAATCTGATTGGTGCAAGAAAGGTAGAAAGTTAGCTAAAGAAAAAAATTGAAAAAAAGAAACGCGGTGTTTGAAAAAATTTCAAAACTTATCAATGTTCTAAAGCGCACCCAAAGAATTTGAATCGACCAGATAAAGAAGCTGATTCCACCGCCGATCAGAGTAAATGAAGCAAACGACAAAGTGAAACAGAAAAACCTGGACAACTTTGATAAGATTAAGGAATTGAATAATCCCTTTTCGAGTTGTGAACTCACAACGGAGGATACCAACCATTCCAAACAAGAAGACATTAGAGATTGGATTCAGTGTGGACTATAGTGGCTACCTTTATCACTATGGTGTGGATAAACGGATAGTCAGAATGTTGCTGGACCATTTAAAGCTTCTCGGTGACGATAGAAAAGTGAATCCACGTTCCGATATTGTTCCCGAAATGTGTTTTTGGGGCAAAAGTCAAACGAAGAGCGAAATAAGAGAGAATGACTCGTTTATATATCTCTTTTTAAGGATAAATTGTTTTTTGTAAATTGTTTTACATAATCCGTTTTTTTATTATATCACCTTTTCAAAATTTTAGTTATGTATATTGTCTCGTGTGCAATTTATTTTTACCACCTGACAAGTAAAAAAAGGAATCGCTCGTGAGAGATTGACTTTCTGGAAAAACAGCAACGTACTGCACTAATTCTAGCCAAAGGGAATGCAAGTTGACCTACTTGATGAGGCGAGTAGAAGTTCGCGACATGCTAGACACCACAACTGGAAGAAGAAATTACCAGCGAGATGTTTTGGAACGCGTAGTAGCTTTGATTATAACTTCACAGGTTCGAATGAGTTCTGAATATTGGAAATTCGTAGGTTTTCTGGAACTCGTTACAAAGATTGATCCGGTACACGCGATCACATTGTAAAATATGCAAAACAGAGAGGTGTATCATGTTATTTATCAAAGTCGATTTGTGAAAAACTCCTAAACATTATGGGTCGGAACATTGTTTTTAGACGAAGTTTCTTCTGCTCAGTATTTCAGCATTTCCATAGAGTCGAATCTAGACACATCGCATGTCGACAATTATCTCACATAAATCGATAAGATGATAAATAACTGTAAACCTGTCGAACGATTTCTATCATTTCTTTCGTTAGATAATCATATTGGTGAACAGGCTAAAGAAGTTTTAAAATTATAAGTGAAGATTGTAATTATGATTTCCAGACTTGTATAGTGACAACGCGTCAAACATATTCAGGATGCAAGCAAGATTGCCGAACTAAACCCAAATTTTATATGTGTAATTTGCACCGCGAAACGCATTCTCTGATTTATTATGAGGGTGATAAGTTATTATAGTGAGATATGTGATTTTGAATTCTTTTTCTGTGAGCTGAGACAGTTCCAGTTTTATATTACGTCAAGACACGGGAATGCGCATAATTTTCAATATCATTTATATGAGATTTTAATGAAAGATCAAACAGCCGACGTATTTTCCAACGTTGGAATAGCTCTACGAATTTCTCGAAAGGGAGATAACGAAGTTTTCTGCAGATCGTTCATTTTTGCAGTTGAAATAAATCGAGTCAGGCAGAAGAACTACTATGTGGTAAGAAAGACTGGACATATCGAGTCGTCTTTGCATCAAATTTGATATTTTGAAGGAAATTGTTATAATGCGTAATATCCTCGCCCAGAGAGAAAAATATTATTGAAGAAAGCAATGTTTCACAATTATGAAATACTTGTAAATCGTTGACAATTCTTTTTCTACTGCATGCAAGGTTTAGACAAATTGTTTTGCAACCGTTCTTTTGACTGCGCCTGTTCATATGCCTCATAAAATGTCCTCCAATGGATAGTGTCATAAAATATACAGCTCGCATTAATATGAAAGTCTTCTTCATGAAATTAGAAATTTGTCATTTTCAGTAGTTTCTATATTGAGTACCGCACCAATGTGAAAATTACTAAACTCCTTCTTACATTTCAAAATTATAATTCTCTTATTATAATTTATCGTTTATTCTTGTACACCATTTACAGATGGATTTGTTTCAAGTAATCGATATAAAACAGTAAAAAGATCCTTTCAACATTTTCTTATGCTTCATGTAAATGACAACTCGATGTCTTGTGCAGCTGGAATGTGTCCAGTGTTATGACTACACTTTACTTTGCAATAGAAAACTATACTTTCCTGTAAAGTTCATTGACACTAAAACTTAATGAACAGGAAGTTCTTCTTTCCTTTTATTTAAACACAGACAAATCTTGAGTGTGGAATAAGTGCAACTATTTTTTATTGTAAATTTAATACATTCACTAACAAAGGAACTTTTTAAAATGCTGTATATAATATTAAACCCACCGAGCAAATTTTTTTACTATATAGTTTTCAAAACCCTCTAAAATCTTTTTTTCAAGAATGAGTAGAAATTGCATTACATTTTATGAGTGACATCTTCATTTTATAATGATTCAATGACTTTCTCTTTCACAGCACTTCACTCTGCAATTTTTTACTTTAGTGTTAGCATCATGAGTAACGTCTAATTGATCAATAAAGTTTATATCTTNGTAAAGTTTATATCTTTGTTTCATCTAGTAATTTTTCGGAGCAATAGCGAAGTATCGAAGTTAAATATTTTTCGTATTTAACACACTCAGCCTTTTTTAGAGTAATTTTTCTCAAATATCTTCTGAGTGTGTCATATTTACAAGTGTCTTACAAGTGTGTCATATTTTATGAGAGTGATATTTGATTATAATCGTAATAAGACAAGAAGTAGCAATGATAATGAGAACAGATTGTATCGTTTCTTGTGAATCCAATACTTGATTCAAATTTTAATAATTCGCGTTCATGTATTGTCAATTCCTCAGACATTTTACATAGTTATTTCGCGGAATTTAAGCACTTGAATAGAAGAAGCACACCTATATTAGAAATTAAAGTTGGATGAATTTCATTCAGAGTGTCCTTATTTAACTATTTATTTTTTCTTCGAGTTAAAATATAAATACAAACGAATTATGAATTAACATCGTAACATTAGACAAAATATGTACGAAATCACAATTGAATAACGACAGAGATAGTAATGTTCACTGCTACATATTTATAATACAAAGATATTTATATAACATTATTTTATCATCATCACAATGTTATTAGAATTAAAATAAAGAAACATTATTATTTAGATACTACTAAGTAAATAACATAAAAATTGTTTTTATGCTCTCTTTTAAACATAATGTATTATGTTGATCGCCCTTAAACTAAACATTTTATGTTCAATGATTTTAAACATAACATAAATTAAAAACTCACTAATTCTTTTCATCATTTAAATGTTGTAACTGTCCTCTTTCTTTTCATAGTTTATCTGCTGAAAGAAATGAGTTGTTACGTTTTTCCTAAAACCATATCAGGTTTTTATAATAAACATTTTTTCTAATTAAAGAAAATTTTTGTCCACAAGATGAATTTAAATCTTAAAACTAACCAAATTTTTGGAAACAGCATTAAAATCTGTACAAGATATACAAATTTAATATACATACAGTAATATTTTAGGGTAAGAAACGTAAAACTGTTGGCATAGTTTTTGGTGATATCAGAAAAATCGGTCGTTTTGCCTAAGTTTAAATATTCACATCTCAGAAAGAAATCGCATCAAATATTTAAAATTATTGTAGATCCATAAATAGAATGAAAACATACAATGTCATTAAACTTTGTGATGGAGAGTTTTATCATTGGACCATTTGACGTGGATTGTCCCAATATTTACTTTTTAAGTTATTTCCAATTCATAGGTAATTACATGCGCCAAATTTGGATTCCATTTACTTGTATTTGTTACGATGTCATAAAGGTATCAGTGTGAAAGCAAACAAATGTTCCACAAAATTTATCATGCTTGACAAAGCAAAATGTTGGTGAAATGAGCAAATAAATATAAATTTTAAAAATATTTGAGAAAACATTCAACACCTTGATGTTTTTATTAAAATGATGCCCCTGGTACCTTAACATGCCGATGTTGTTTTGTGAAATTGCAGGAAACAGTGGAGACACAGCGCCGCCGTCGACGTTTGCTCCTCTACAGAGAAGAGATTCTGCGCAGGAGACGCAGTCTTGATGAGACGCACAATACAGCGGTGTATATCCAAATTGATCCTTTGCATCGACGTCCAAAGACTGTAAGGAAGCAGAGACATGTAATAAAAAAATCAGTTAAAAAGACGGGATTTAAATAAATATTTAGAAAAAATAAACAGAGACCAGAAGATGTAATATTTGTATTACATAGAAACTGCGTAGTGGCCAAATCCCGTCGTTAATTTTTTAAGATATTTTATATAGAACCAAAACACATCTCTTAAAATATTGAGATTATGTTATGGAAGTAATCGTAAAAATGATATCATTATTATTGTTAAGTAGTAATATTAAGAACAGTACTGTAATATTGATTTTTTTAATTTACTCGTAACTTCACTTCTTACTCACAAAATCTGAATCAGTTAAATAATAACTTTTTAAATCAGTGGATTTTAGATTATTGTGAAGCAGTCACGGTTAACTGACAACCAGTATTGCGATGAGGTTGAACTCAAAGCAACTGTCATGGCGGATGTTCGTACCAGCAACAGACTCGTTCATTTCGCCGTTTACTCCGTTCCACTGACAAAAAAAGAATCTGTAAATTACGTTTTCGTTGTGGGTCATGTGTTTTTACCCTCCAAATCTAAATTTGCGAAAGAAAAAACTGACCTGACTATTGTCTATTTTGAAGTCAACTGCCTGTAGGGTTCTTTACTAGCGGGATAGGCAACTACTTCTGCTTTACTCAACCACCTGTCTTATCATTTTTAAAACATTGTGAAAATGTATTTCCCTTTTATTTAGAATACAGACGGAAAAAGTTTTTTTTCTTATGACTAAGTTATCTTACATGCAAGATTTCTTGTATATTTGCTAAGTTTGGCCCACTTTTTCACGTTGCATCGCCATCTTGTTGTGTAGTGTTTCAGATGCCTTTTCGTAACGGAACGAACGAGTGTACGTGTATTGGGAAAAAGAAACCGTATTCTTTGCGCGATGTGTTAAATCAAATTATCACTTTAAGTTGATTCCACCCTCTTAGAGAAATAAAATCCGAGAGGATGTATGGTAAAATTGACACTTCCACGTATAGCTGCCCCATGACGTAATGGTAGCGACGGCGCGTGGAGATTCCAGGTACCCTGGTTTGATCCCCAGCAGAACCGCAAACTCAATAAGTATGTACACTCCGAAAAACTTCGGGAACTGATGACCTATAAGAATGGTTGTAAGTAAAGACTTCGTTAATAGATACTTTTCCTGTGCGTCCAACGTTTCTTCGTGGTTCAAACTTTTCTCGGGTTCTCAGTAAATTTTCCATTGTATACACTTGTTAAATTTCATTTTCCTTAGCGGAAGCATCTGTGCTGCGCAGATCAGTGATTCGTAACTGCGAATAACTGGTTTTACACAGTTTCAGATTTAGAGAGTATGTTTTGTATTGCTATGATCCTCTAAAATATTATTCCATATCATACTCTTAATGAAAAATCTATAAAATACCAGCAGGTCAGTTGTTATCAAATTGATTAATCACGACCAGTTGCTTCTGCGTGGCTGTTCGACACAGACTCCGTTGTTGAAATTGAGGTTACATTTCTGCACAGTTCAGTAAGAAAACAATCTAGAGATCCAGGACTTCTTGGGTTCAATTTATTAGGAACTCTTCTCATAGACTTAGTAAAAAACACCATATGGGTGGCGATCTATTGGTTGTCTGTTTGACGTTTACAGATGGCCACTAAATGGTCATTTCTATTGAAGGTACACGAAAATCCATTCGTTTTGCTATGCCTCACAGAACGTTTCAACTAACAGCATCAACGATTCTGCTATTTCTAATTTTTATTCAGCAAGTTCTTACTGTTGAAAAAATTTTAAAGGAAAAAATCCGCACGGAGACACGTGTATGATATATTTTCTTCTCCACTGCCAGGCTACGAGAACTTCTGCGTAGATAGTGTGTTCGAATTTTCTGCAGTTAATCTGACCGACACCCGTATTGGTTTTTAGTGTATTTATAGACTTCTTCAATCAGATTTTGATATATTTTTTCGATACTTCGAAATTGTTTTAAAGCATATCACACACAAATCTACTAAATCTCGCGTTATATGTGGCGATTTCAACATCGATTTCCTGAGTACATCCGACTCTGCACATTCACCAATTATTCGATTCAAAAATATTATCGACTCCTTCAGCCTTATTGCTACGATAATACTACTCCACTCACTTCTCCGGTTCATCTCAAACATTGCTAGATCAATTTATCGTCAACAATGGAATCTCGTATCTCTCTGATATATTTATCGCCGGATACAGCGATCACAGATTAAGTATTGATTATTAGTAAAAAATTAAAACCACTTAAAATCCTTTACAAGTTTTCAAGAGAATTTAATGACACAAATCAATCAATATTTATAAATTATTTGCGTGAAGAAACATGGAAAGATGTTTACAATTGCCAAAATACCAACGACGAATTCAATGTATTTATCACAATATTTCTAAAACATTACATTTCTAGCTTTCCCATTAAACGCAAGATAATTAACATAAATAAACACAATAGATGGATCATTAAAGGGATAAGAATTTCTTCATAAAACAAACGTCGTTTATATTATCTTTCAAAACTCTACAACCAACCACCTGAATTCCATGATTATTTTCGTAAATAGAAGACTATTCTTCGTATAGTAGTCTCTGCAGCTAAAGTAATAGAAAACGACAGGCAGATACTAATATCGAACAACCGGATGAAAGTCATGTGGAATATTGTTAAAAATAACACATCAAATTCTAAAAATCGCGAAAGAAAATGTTTCTCTTCTAAACGATGGATCTTATCAAATCCTTTACAAACATCGAAAATTTGTTTAATTCTTATTTCTCAGAAGTAAGTAATATAACGAACTCAATATATCCAAATCAAATTCCTCCAATTAAATCCACCCACGTACCAAATTCTGTGCTCACTTCTCAAACTAACGCCAGTGATGTCAAGAGAATAATCAGCTCATTAAAAAAACAAATTTTCAGCAGCCATAGATGATATACCCGAGTTTATTGTTAAATTTTCTTCCCATGCTGTATTAAATCCACCCTAAAATATTTTTAATAGTTCTTTATCGGAAGGGGTGTTTCCCAACATATTTAAGAGAGCTAAAGTGTAACCTTTACACAAGAAAGGAAACATACTTAATATTGGAAATTATCGATCAATATCTCTATTACCCACTTTCTCAAAATTCCAAGAAAAATTGTTCTATAAGCGTTCTTTAGATTTTTTATCAAAAACTAACATTCTCTCTGACGATCAACGCGGTTTTAAGAAATTCGTTTCCACTACAAGCGCCATATTTTGTTTTTTTACAGATGTTACCACAACCATTGACCGTGGAGAAAATCTTCAGGGTGTTTTTCTTGACTTATTCAAAGCATTCGATGTCATCAATCACGGAATTCTCCTTTCCAAAAAACATTCTTTAGGCATTCGTGGACTTCCACATCAATGGCTAACTTCTTATTTAAAAGATAGATATAAACAGGTCGAAATATCCTATACTAAAAAGAAAATACTTCAGCGTTGTCTTTCAGAAACAAAGTCAGTTACTTGCGGAGTACCCCAAGGTACAATTCTCGGCCCTATACTTTTTCTATTGTATGTAAGCGACATGCCATCATTTACATCAGATTGCAAAATGGTTCTTTTTGCTGATGAATCTCATTTACTATGTATACATGCCGACGCACGAAATATTTTGTCTAAGCTTTCGGTTTGGCTCCACGCAAAATCCTCTAATTGTAACCACTGACAAAATAGTGTCTATGTCATTTCACAATAGTATCACAAAATATTTACTCCACGTTTCTCTTTCTTTAAACGAAACAAAATTAGAAACTGTTACGAATACAAAATTCGTAAGTCTCTATGTCCAAGACAACCTCAAATAGAATTGTCTCGTTGACAATCTTAATTCCCAACTAAGCAAATTGTGTTACGCATTCCGAATTTTAGTTATTAGTTGTTAAGACGGAATTACTGATTTACCACCTTTACTTTATACGGGACAGTCTCGTTCACGAACACAATACTCGCAATAGGAGTAATAATCATCGCCATAGAGTTTCAACCAGTCTTTGCCAAAAAATGCCACATCATTCGGGAATCGTTCTGTATAATTCCTTGCTTAAGAATATAAAAGATATTATGAAATTGAATCTCTTCAAATCCGCGGTTAAAAACTCCCTCCTGCACCAGTGCTTCTACAATGTAAAAGAATTTACTGATTTTAATAAAAGTCAAATCCGTCTTATACTTTATCACGCCATTGCTGTATTACCTATTAAATAACTTATATCAATAAAAAAACTATTTTCTTGCATTATTGTGTTGTCTTATGACTTATATTAATATAGATTTATGTGGCACGGTTGTGTACATTAATTCTGTAGCCCCATTCTGGCTCGGAATTTTCTCCTTTTTTCCCTTCGGGTAAAAGCGGATTTCTTATACAGGTTCTCTAGACATTGTCTAGGGGCGTGTTTACTGTAACAATACATCGTGAATTTAGTGTTATTTCAATTCTTATGGTTTTTAAACACTATACTCAGTGTAATCTATAGTTCGATAATATGTACATGTAAAATAAATTTTTGCGTTAATTTACAAACATATTGACATTCTATTAGTATTATAACTCCTAGCTACTTTTTCATCTTATCTAGGAATTTTTGCTGAGATTTTTGAATCGGCCTCTGCCTTAGGGCCCTTGATCGCAATTGATGGGATAGTCCCTTGCTTGTTTCCGGAGAGTAAATTAGTTTATTGTCCTCCACGTGGTCATACGCAGTGTGTACTGTTTAATGACAATAAATTTATTATTATTAATAATATTTTTTAGTAATATTATTATTATTATTACTAAAGGATTCACGTGATTTTGTGTAGTAAACAAATTTGGGTTCTCTAGCAAAAAGTATTAAATGGAACGTATCGTACAAAGCTAATAACATTGTTGAAATTCTAAAACATTGTTTATTGAATTTTGATTAGTTTTCGTATACACTATTGCTTGGGAACATACATTTAAAATCTACTCATACCACACCATTATGTGAAACTAACCAAAGTAAACAGTCGACACGTACCAAAACGAAGAACAGAGAAGAATTGGTTTCATCTACTATCTACAATCAGCAGCTGCTTGCTGATGTAGTTTAGTTTCGAAGCACAGAGAACCAAAATAATCCGATACTGGAGAGAGTTGGGGAAGGAAGAAAAATACCTCACCATTATTGCAATAGTACGACGACAATGATAAGAAAAATACAAACATGACAACACGAAATAATTCGTGCAATATTGCTCCATTGCGATTGAGTGCAATCTCTTTAGAAGCAATATTTTATTTACACTTTATAATTTTCATTATGCTATTGACAAAAAAAAATAGTTTGATGGAATTTCACGGTATATATAATTTACTCATTAATTTTAAATGAAATTCCATCATCCATTCTAAAAATAAGTATCTAATATTTGTTTTTGTTTTTTAGCGTAATGGATACATATCGCAACATAGGACAAGTGAACAATCCATGGACGCGATTCTCTTTGTGCCAATTGAGTTGCATCTCTCGATCGTTGAACTTCTATGAACTATTTCTTCAAACCTCATGGGTTCATTAATTATTCTCACCCTTGAGTTTAAAAAAATGAAATGGTTGGACATAGTATTAATTAATTAATAAACGAGTTTTTATACCATTCAGGAAGCCACGGAACTGTATTCTATGTTTCTTCACAAGAACAATTTAAAATACGTCACGTATCAATTTAATCGAGCAAGATAGACGATCGATACCGGTTGATCGATAGACGTGACGTCACGCTAACGTGTGAGTCAGTGCGCTGCTATGAAGCATGGTTCGAACGAGCGATGGCCTCATTCTCCTCAACTCGTTCGGACATTCATCGTCTTTCACTGCTTCTTCTTCATTGCTGCACCGTGAAGCAAGCCGACAAATTCCTTTTAGCCTCTGACAAGAGAGAGTAGCGGGAATTGTTTTCTGTTAACACCGTGTCTCGTTAGTATAGGTAAAGTAATCGCTCACGAGATAATCTCAACTTCAAATCACCATGTGTAACCTGTTAGCATTTGGCCTCAACATTAACAGCACGCCAACTTAAAATCATCGAATCAACACCAATCAAACGCCACCCTAGTTGAACCTTTAGGGGAACCGTATCGTCACCACCTCATTCCAGCACCTCATATAAATTTTTCAGTTGTGTATTCTTCCATTGATAACCTAATTTTATTGTTTTGTCTTGATAGTTGCAATTTATATTATTAAATTATTTTTTGGTACTTCTATTGTTGAACTCCTATCTCATACACCTTCATTCCATTTCTGGTGCTTGGAAACCACTTATCTCTTATGTACAGCTATTTTTTCCCTTAAATTCTGTACAGGAAGTGTGTTAAAAGAACAAAAATGAGAACATTTAGTCTCAAGCGGAATTTGCTTATTCCTCTGTAGATTCTGTTTTCTGTGTAAAGGACAAATTATCTGAGCAGCGAAGCAGCTGGTTGCACTTTCTTGCTGTGAATGCAGAAAGTCTAGTTTAGTAGTGGTCATATAAAATGAACCGACCGAAAATATTTCGGGTTTCTTCGAGTACCGTAGGTTTCGTTCCGTAAAACCGGTTTAAAATCTAACACGAAACCCGATCGGGTTTTTGAAACTACAATTTTTCAGATGTTAAATGGAACGATGTACTCTGTTCAACAAAAGAGATTGAGTCTTCATCTCTCGTTCTGGTCTTCGTATTATATCTTAAAAATAATAAAACAAAGTAAAAAATACCACATTTTAATTCTGGATAATGTAATAGACATAAAAATAAACTAACTGTTTCAATCCTAATTATTTTACCTGTTAACTATAGAATATTTTTACTGTTAAAATATTTAGCCAAATATTTTAGGATTGTGTAAACCTTCAAATGTAGGTACAGTATATATAGATTATGTCAGGTAGGCTAGATAAAATATACGTAAGTAATTTTTTGTAGCTCAGGAGAAAAACCTGTTCTTTCTAAGGAATCCTTTGAAGAAAAAAAGTTTAAAATGTTAAGTTGAGGAAGTAAATTATTGAAATATTTACCAAATACAAGAATTTTCCCTGTGTTTATTAATAGATTACTGTACAATCTCGCATGTTTAGGAAATTTGATATTTAATAAAGTAATAAGAAAGTAATGGATTTGCACATTGGTTATAGATTTATGGTATATCATCATCATCTAATATACATTACAAGTGAGCAGTACGATTATAACTACAGATTCAAATACAGTTATTAAATTTTAATGTAGTAATTAGTCACAAACACGTAAATTGAACAAATAATTCGTTTTAAGGTATAGTTAATAATTCTCCGTCTGATGTGGTTAATTGTTTCATTGGTTAACCTTTTTCTCTGAGTAAGGTGATTCGTCAATCCCTTGAATTGATTCTCATTAAGAAGACAAGGATATTCTTCGTGACCTTTACTTTGATATTTTGCAATAATTGAAGAACTGGTAGTACAAATTACACAGTTGCATCTACAGGAATTACAAATGTATTAGCAATTCCAGTATATACTCTTCCTTCTAAATCAGCATTTAATACGAGCGGACATGTACTATATGCATCGTGGATTTTGTTGAAACCATTTTATTGTTAAAACACGTGTTTGCACCTAGAAATGGTTACTAGTTGGAATAACGTCATTTCGGTCCGAATAAAGAACAGAAGTTGGACAAGTTTTCGCACTTCAAGAAGTATTCATACGATACATATTTATTTTATTACCTCCCTTTTTCATGATTTAAATAACATATTCGGTATATTATTAAAATAATTATTAAATAATAAAGAACCTTTAATAAATTATTAAAATACATTATAAAATGTCAAATTGGTACTGTTTTTTATTACTTTGCTGAGTCCCACGAACACTTCTTTCTGACGGAGCTATAAGGTTGATCCAAATGAGTTTATTAAATCTTTTTACTGCATTTTAAGAACTGTGAGTTTTTAATGACCTCGACGTCGGCGAGTCGTATGGCCGTAATTAAAAGAAAAGAACATACTCACAGACTACACGGAAAATCTCACTCTCGACAGTTCACGGGTCTCTTGAAAATGACATAACACACCTGGACGAGTAAAAGTTCGTATAAAGTAGTTTATTTTAATGTATCCACAACCACAACTGAATTGACGTCTCGCCTCCACATGGACACGCGGTGGTTTCACACTGCGCTGCACAAACCACGATAAGTCTTCAACTCACTTCTCTAGCGACTTCACTCTAAATTCAACTCTATATTTCCATACGTGTAATAAATACTACGCCACATGCAACGATTATGCAGCTACTCGCATCGTGCATTCACAGAGTCTGCTTTTCATCTTTCTTTTTCTTCACATTACACTTAAGAATGATAAAATTAGACATTCCTTTGCGTCAAAATAAAACATAATTTTCTGTACTACGTTAAAGGTGAAAAGTTTTCAAGAACCGGTCAACACATATTAATGGATAGATAATTTGACAGGTAGTCACACTCCAACCGAATTATAGAAATAGGCGTAAACCATTTATTAAATAACGTGAAAGTCCTCCCAACTTTATAGTCATATTATGGGAGTTGAGATTGGTTTGGGATTTGTACGGTGGGAATGAAATACAATGAACTAATGCAACGAAATGGACATGAGCCAAATTACTATTTTCTCAGGAACGAACGTTTACTATCAGATTAGTTAAATATCACTCTAGTATATTGAGTAATTATTACTGAAGAAAAATATAACATTTTTAAGGTGTTTCCCCCGATTTTTAACATTAAAGCGAACATGAATATATGAGATTTTCTAATTTCTTTTTTGTTGTTGGAGCCTTTTTTAGAGAGAGAAAATGCCTCTTTGTAAGTGGTTATTTATGAATGTACACAGATGGCTTTAATTTTATCTGGAGAATGTTCAAAGATATATTTTAAGAGAAGTAAAACACTCACCTCCTCCCTTAGAAGTATTTGTAATATTTTGTGGTTGTGGCGCCATAATCCCAAATGCAATGGTGTCTCTCCTACTTTGTTCCTTGCATTAACATTTGCAGATTGACTCACAAGTAGAGCCACAGTCGCTTCGTTGCCTCTCTCCACTGCCAAATGGAGGGCAGTCGTCTACACAGAAGTCAACAACAATTGATTACACAGTTGTTCAGTAAAAGGTTGCAAAAACAAGTGTTTTTAATCTTATGCCTGGAATAATGAAATATACGGGTTAGAATATGTGTGGGAATGAACTTATTAATGCGAGAAACAATGACTAATTTTGTCTTTTTTCATTCTAAAACTAGTTGAAGAGGTCTTCTTTATTAATGTCACTTGCTTTTAT
This sequence comes from Laupala kohalensis, assembly GCA_002313205.1. NCBI lineage: Eukaryota > Metazoa > Arthropoda > Insecta > Orthoptera > Trigonidiidae > Laupala > Laupala kohalensis. The sequence continues at coordinate 30,310 of NNCF01126449.1, forward strand.
CTTTCACCTACATAAAACTTACTATAGCAATTATGAAAATATAAATACCATTACCATAATATCTCTTTCAAAAACACATAGTTCAATAAACATCTTTCTCACTTTAACTCACGAAAGTGTATAGTTTTTTTTCCTCCAAAGGATTATGAAAACGCTGTATATCGATATGCTTTATTACATGTGGTGAGGCGGACTCAAATGTCCCGCGCAGTGCTAGCCTAAGAGATGCATGGTTCACGATATAAATACGCCAGACATCGGCGCTCGCGAGGGGAGAGGGGAATCTGACTCCACTTCGCCTTTCCGTTAGAACTGATCCTCAACGGATCTCTCCCAAATTCCCTACAACTGTTCCTTGTTAGAATTGACTTCGCTGTCTCTGCCAAATTCTTACCACCTCGCGTCAGAATTGACTCAACGGTCTCAGCCGAACCTACTTTATGACGCTACCTTTACCCAAATGTCACAACTCCATAAGATTGCACAAGGCTCGTCATGCGCTCCGTCAGTATTGTTGCCTCGTCGCAAGTCGGACTACACAGATTCAAAGCTCCACGTTCCCTAACGTAAGAAGCCGACGTCGCCCCGACAATTTTACGAGACTTTGGTGATATGTATTCTGTGTACGTCGGTAGCTTGCTGTAAAAAACAAAAATCTCTGCTTGGAGATCAGAGGAACAGATAACATTCAAATTTAATTGGTATTCAAATTGAAAAGGAATGTTTATTGAAAACATTAGAAGAATTGGCACATAAGTATACGTAATAAATTACTTCAATTGTTAAAAACAATCAAAAACGGTTATAATTTCACAACTATCTGAAAGAACGAAACATATTAAAATGATGTTGGATGATTTATGAATTTCATAATACGAGTGAAGGCAACGCAGTCACAAATGTCTGATAAGATATGAAATTTCGAGATTATATCATTTAATGATGCAATGAGTGACTGATGTCAGTGCGTTCGATGAAATGTCATGAACATGTATTCTGCATGTAACAATTATCTCACATGATTCAATTGTTTATCTGCCTTAAAATTCTAATTCAAAATGTGTTGCAATGCACATATTTGAATTGCTATAATGTTTCTAATGCATTTAATATTTCATGGCTGCAATGACAGAACACGAATGTGAATTGACTCTATGATGCAAGAAAATATGCAAAAGTTCTTACTTAGACACAAAATGGAATATAGAATAGAGTACCTTACCAGGCATTAATAAATTCGAATGCATACTGAATTACAATACCGTACCACGTCCTTTTATTGAAATCCACAGACACATATCAGTTTCCCCGTTGCTTAAGAGGCGAAATGGTAAGCAGTTGTTTCAAAGTTCATTATGTCGAGACAAAATACGTAACTCTGAAACATTAGAGCGCATGTTCGCTTTCGCCACATCTTGACGCAAGGTTTGACATCATGAGAGACGCTCCGACGATGTTCGCCGGAGAAACTTTTTCCATGAATAATGTCAACCTTGTGAAAGACTAGAAGACGAGATAGAGGGTGCGTTCTCATGAATTATACATTACAGTTGATAAATGTCTCATAGCGTGACAGAACTTTTCTCTGATCTGGGTGTCTCTGTTATTTTTGAAGTTGACAATGATAAATTATGACTTCGTAAAACGGAAGAGAGGAAGTAATGGTGGCAATTTTGCCCTAAGGTGTCGCTGAAGAATGGAATTGGCAATAATATAAACTTATGATTCAGCGTGAACATTCTCAGTGAAATTTCATTAATAAAAAAATGTTCTTTGTCAGGATCAGAGTGGAACTGAAAACGAAGTAGCGTCAGACGATGACGTGAAAACATCGAAGTTGGGAGTACAAATCAAACCAACAAGGTTGGGTGTACAAATTATTGACCGAGTTAGATCAAAAACAGAATACGTGACTGTTCAATGGACAAACTTGACAAGTAGACTAACTGACAAGAAGAGTCTGTGAAAAACGAAAAAGAGAGGGCATTCATATTGAGTTCGCGGTGGCGTGAGGTTGATTTTTGGGAACGATAAATTTATGTGAATCGTGAGTATACATAACAGACGAGTCGTAAAGCAGTGAAAATATTGTAACTTATTAAGAATTTATTAATTAATATTATATGTATCAGAGTAATATGAGTTTCAATATATCCTGTGGCAAACGGAAAAAGTACAGAAAACTTTGTCAGAACTTTGTAGAAGAGGAAGAAGGGTCTTAGGGGATGCTACTTCGTTTAAGAAAGAAACCATAAAAGTGAGGGGCTAAGAAAAGGCCTGAGAATAACGAAGTACATTTTGAAAAAGGAGGTCGTTCGGTAGAAAAGAGGCCGCGAGTTTTAAAGAGACAATCACGCATCGGACACACGAAGTAAAACTCTTTACAAATTTAAGGAGACCGCAAGGGTGGCGTGGCTGGGAGCAAGGGTGTTGCGGCGGCCGCAGTGAGAAGACGGTTGAGACACGCCGCCGTTGAGTAACGAATCTTTCCGAAAAGCAACGTCGTGAGTGGCCGGAAACTTGCACTAGTCGTTCAATTTTTGTCCAAATTAAAGAGCTCAACGTGACTCAGAAATTAATATGCATTGGCGGAGCCTAGTCACGAGGGTTTTGTGAATTGGAGTCACGGGATGAATATCATAGTAGAGAGTAGGGGATGAATTGATAAAAGGAAGACGCAGAGACTCAGGATATATCAGCTTTTTTCGAGCATACAATAGATTCTCTTTTGAGCAGAACACACTATTTCTTAAATACATTACTTCTTTATCACATCGTATCCATTCAGGATGGTGCATTCTATCAGAGTACATAATGTTCGTTCAAAGAAAATCAATTTAGAACTCGGTGTTGACGACATATCATGTTCATTCTAAGAACATTTGAGACTTATTTGAGGTGATCTGTCATTTGAGACTTATTCTGCGATCAGTCAATCTATCGCTTTTTCAAGACTCACTCGAGAATGATTCGAGCATTGACCAAGTAAATTGGGGACGAGTGTGGGTAAGCTACCATTTTGATCGCGTCGTGTAGGAGCTGATCGAACTCCAATGAACTCGAGTGGTATGCGGAAGATGAAGGCAGCGTCTTAAAAGGTGAAAGCATACAAGCTGGCGCGAGGACTTCCGGGAATCGAGACTACGGGCGGTCTGGAGTAGCTGAAGGTCGGAATTGGACGAGCTTATGCGTGTCTTGATGTCGAGTATATCTGCGCCATTCCAATGAACTGATCTACTATCTCTGATTAAGATAATGAGTACATACTGGTTGCATCTAGTCATAGCATAAATAGCAGCGATGAAGAATATCGTGTGCTACGGTGTAAGATGATTTTGGCCCAAGCTCAGAACATGCAAACATTGTCTTAATTAATGAGGGCCATGTTAAGAAGATGGGCTTTTATGTAATTATTATTCTGTGCATTTACATTCAGTGATTAAAGTAAACATCTTGGCTGGTAATAATTGATAGCATGTTTGTGTTAAGTGTAAAGGTTGTTTTATTATATGTATTTTTTGGGGTTGTTTAGTGTGTTTGAATTGGGAGTGAGCATTGTAGTATTAAGCATTTTGTATCCTTGTGTGACAGACAAACTAGTGTCGGGGAAGGTTTTTTATTGCTTCGCAAGTCTCAGCACGGAGGCTTGCTTCGCGATAAAGTTCCTTCCTTTCCAAAATAAATACTCAGAGGTTTGAATAGGACAAGGTTTATTATGTAAACAAGTCGTCGTATTATAAACAGTAAATAACACCAGACGACAAACGATAGACGTTGAAAGCTCTGTAAAATGATGCCTCCTTCGTTTAACTCACGACTTTAGGCAAGTTGGTTGTCGAAGTTAAAGAGGTCTTCCTCTTCGTCGTTAGATGGCGCCGCTGGTATGTCCTGTCGTAACTAACTGATGGAGTACAATACTTTAGCGCGTGACGGTGCTGCTAGTCGAAGTTTGGTTCCTTCTGCAGGATGGCGTGTCGTACCTTCGTATCTCGTTATTAGTTCCAGGACTGACGGTGTGAGGGCATCGCACTATGTTGGCAGAGTTAATCTTGCCGTCTACTAGATGAACACGTGTGATACTTCGAAGTTGAAATCCGCTGGATGACGAGTTAATCCTTCGGTTCACTAGATGGAGACGTCTGATACTTTGAAGTTGAAATCCGCTGGATGACGAGTTAATCCTTCGGTTCACTAGATGGAGACGTCTGATACTTTGAAGTTGAAATCCGCTCGCTTCAACCGGACGTTTGTTGAACATAGAATTATTCCGACGCTCGTAGATTGGAAAAGTTTCAATCACGGATCTCGGACATAGAAATTATTCTGCGTGTTGATGATCCAGACACATGTTGAACTTAGAATTATTTCGTCGGCGCTCGTGCGTTGGAGACGATTCACAGGTCTTCGGACATATAATTATTTCTCAGAGCTGGTGTTCTTGTTTGAGGTTATCGGATGGCGATTTGATCTCAAGAAGAATTCTCAGCGTAATAAGCTCCCGTCGTTACCACAGGTATAAGCTAAAGTTCAACAGTAGACGGTGAGGGCGACGTAACACTATGTCGAGGTTCGTCTATTGAGATTCTCTTGAAGGTTCTTAACAAACTGGGCTGAGTTCTCGAAGATTCTCGAGTATTACGAAAGTATCTCGAGGATTTCGAAGCATTTTGATAGGCAATTGGGGCGCCTCCTTGTTGCATGGAATCGCAATTGAGGCGTCTCTTTGTTGCATGGAATCTTCTTATGTTTTTCAATGTGGAGGATTCTCTGGCGTCGTATGTTGAGACTCTCTTCTGCAAAGAGTGATATCGTCTTGACAACCAGTAAACAACATGACGCTCTTATGGCTATCATGTAACTTTCCGTGTGTCAATTACATGAGGGAGTTCATCATACGTATTGAGGTATGTATTTCTCTGTATAAGTACGAATGTGTTCCTACACTAGTTGATATGTTTTAAATTTGCGTTTTCCTTATGGGATAAGGAGACTTGAGTGTTCACCTAGTGAAATCACTCATTTAATTAAATTACCTGAGATTTTATGAGTTTGTTTAAATTTTTATTATCCCATTGATGATTATAATTAATTACCCCCACTTGATTTTATTACAATATGTGGAAGTGAGGAATCGAAATTTAAGCGGTAATGAGAGTAAATGAACATTCAAAGTCGAATAAAATGGATATGACAAAAAATCCGGGCAGTAGTTAAAATTTGGCGAATGCCTGTGACTGTATCTGGGAGGAGATAAGGTGAGGCTGACGTGTTTGGAACAAGATGGCAGAGAGTGTGTCTGACGTGGCAAATTGACCGGAACTTCCTGCTATATCTTATGCTGGCTGCTGATAACCTCGCGCAATGGAACAATGTGAGAAAGCTGTAAGGTTTTGCAAGATCAAGGGAATTTAGGTGTAGAATACTTACGGAGCAATATAGGGAGACTGAGGAAGATAACAGAGAAATATGTGAAAGTATTATTGAGCTATAAGGGAGCATTTCAATAATTTAGAAAAGTTGTGTAAAATTTTTATAAATGATTTGGGAATTGACATTCAATATTAAATATTAATAGTTGCAATGCTGATTCAAAATAAGATGATCAATTAAATTAAGTGCTAAGTTAAGAAGTGGGATTGAACGATTTTATTACAAGGATAACGCATTTATATCTTTGATGATGAGACTGGATATTAATAATTTGAATGTTGATTTTATTATTTAGAAAAAGAATGCATTTTCTTAAATCTTGAATATATATTTGTCATATTTCTCAGTGAAATTAATAAATAAAGAACATAAAGATATTTTGAGAATGAAATTCAGTTTATTACGTTTTTGGAAGTGTTATAATGTTTCATGTATTGAAACAGTATGGTTTAGTATATTTTCTTTTGTTTTGAAATGAGTAATATAAAATTTTTTAGTTCTGCGAGTCGTGTGTTTTATAGTTGCACGTGATGTGGTATTTTATTATATACTGACGAATTAATGGTTTATTTGATTTACAAAGAAGTGATGATAAATAACGTTCGTTATATAACTTTTTTAAAGATTCAATTTAACATATTGTGAGAATTTTCACGAAGAGGAGATTGTTTTGTGGATGCAACAAAATGAAAAATCTTTGGTAATAAACAATAATTCTGGTTTAACTATTACTTTGTATTCTATAGGAACCATCTTTACGAGCATTAAATATTAATTATATTAATACTATTGTAATAAATCATTTGTTTCAGCATAAAAATAAAGAACTCTCAGTTTAATTAATGCTGTTTGTTATCGTAGTAATTCCTTATTTGCTATTCTGCTTTGTTGTTATTTAAAGGGTATATGGGAATATTTTCAATTAAGAGAGGAATTTTGTTAACGTTAAAATGTAAGTGAAGGTTCAAAAACGTATATACAATAAATTTTAGATTATATTATTTATACATCGTTAATAATTAGTACTGCCCGGTACAGCTGTAGAATAGCGCGCGTTTTGGCGGAAAGCAATGCGTCGAAAGAAAAGCAAATGAATAGAACGCACTCCTGAATCTAACAAACCGAGACGCGTACCAGCAAACTACACACCAACCAGCACGTGAGCACGAGTAGAGTCTTTACTTCCAGCCGCTTGCAATAGACGACGCTTGTTAAGTGTATTACAAAAGAAATAATACTTAATTTACTTACATTTTATCAATAGTTTAGCTAGGAAAAATATAGAAAGTTTAATTGAAGGAACTTCTATGTATTTTGACATTATTCATAGCAAAGTAACTTTTTGTCGTGAACTTTGTTTCTGATAAACGGTTTTACTAAATTACTATTCTCTGTAAGGCAATATGAACTGATAATCGGCATTTTGCATTTCTTTCTTAAAGAAATAAAATGAAAAAAAGGTAAAAATATCTCGAGAACTTTCGAGAACTGACGCCACAGAACTGTATTAAGAGTAATTAATTTGTAACGACGAAATTAATGTAGAACCATTATGAAATGCCATGTTAAGGTTTTTCTTTTCAATATATGGTCAATTCTGTAATATGTTATCCAGTGATTTTAAGTTATTAATTTTAGAAATAATAATAATATCATTTGATGTTGGCTAGGAACACAGTTTATCTAAAAGTCTTTTCCATTTTTCCTTTTCCCTAGTAAGTCATTCCAGCTGCGTCCCTCACTTTCTTGTAACACAGTTCTCCTCCAAAGGAATAGTAAAGAAGATAAAGGACATCCATGTCTTATACAGGAAAGAATACGAGCAGAGTCTTTACTTCCAGCCGCTTGCAATAGGCGACACTTGTTAAGTGTATTACAAAAGAAATAATACTTAATTTACTTACATTTTATCAATAGCTTAGCTAGGAAAAATATAGAAAGTTTAATTGAAGGAACTACTATTTATTTTGACAATCTTTATAGCAAAGTAACTTTCTGTCGTGAACTTTGTTTCTGATAAACGGTTTTACTAAATTACTATTTGTTGTAAGGCAGTATGAACTGATAATCGGCATTTTGCATTTCTTTCTTAAAGAAAGAAAATGAAAAAAAGGTAAAAATATCTCGAGAACTTTCGAGAACTGACGCCACAGAACTGCATTAAGAGTAATTAATTTGTAACGACGAAATTATTGTAGAACTATTATGAAATGCCATGTTAAGGTTTTTCTTTTCAATATATGGTCAATTCTGTAATATGTTATCCAGTGATTTTAAGTTGTTAATTTTAGAAATAATAATAATAGTAATAATAATAATATCATTTGACGTTGGCTAGGAATACAGTTTACATAACAGTGATTTCAATTTTTCCTTTTCCCTAGTAAGTCATTCCAGCTGCGTCCCTCACTTTCTTGTAACACAGTTCTTCATGTAGTCCGGGGCCTCCCTATTCTACGTTGATCTTGTGGATTCCATTGTAGTGCTCTCTTTCATGGCTCTTCATCTTCTTTGCGAAATGTGTGTCCTATCCATCTAAATTTCCGCCTCTTAATTTCCCTGTTGATATTTTTTTCACCTGTCATATCCCACAGTTGTTCGTTCGATATGATTCTAGGCCACCGTATGTTCATTATATATCGAATGCATTGATTCAGAAAGGATTGTAATTTTCTTTGACTTTCTTGAGTTACCAACCATGTTTCACATCCATAAAGAAGTAATGACTAGGCGTAAACGTTAAAAACCTTGATCTTAAAATTGTTATTAATTTTATTTGATCCAAAATCCCCCTTATTTTACTGAATGCTCATCTGACATTTTTATTCTCTCATCTACATTTTTGTGACTTTCACCATTTTCAGACACATTGCTACCAAGATATGTGAAATCATGTACCCTGTTGAAAGCTTTATTATTCAGCATCGATTCTCGCTGAGATTTAGTGTTTACTCTAATTTCTTCGGGTTTTTCTAAATTAATTTTTAGGTGTGACCTTCTAATTTCATCTTGCAAGGTGTTAAGCTTATCTTGGATTTGTTCAAATTTATGTGCTAACAGGCAGACGTCATCTGCTTATTTCAGGTCTTCGAGCATTTCAGTCAGTGTCCTCTCTTATTATTTTGCATAGCCCTTCTTAGAATTTCATTCAGCACCAAAAGGAATAGTAAAGAAGATAAAGGACATCCATGTCTTACTCCAGACGTGGTTTCAAAAGGAGAAGTTAGTTGCCCTTCGTTTTGTACTCTACAAATGAGATAGTTATAACACTCTTAAATTAAACAATGATTTTTCCTGGGACTCTGTCTTTTAAAATTTTCAAAATCCATCTTCCGTCCACAGAGTCAAAAGCTCTCTCATAATCAATAAACAGTAGGTACAACGGGGATTGTAATTGTAACGATTGTTCTATAACTAACAGTAAAGTGTTCTATTACTCACCGTAAAGGAAGTTCTTTTAGGCCTGGCCCCCAGCTTGTTCTCTTGTTGTTAATGTTTGTAGTTCTGCTCACATTCTTTCCTGTATAATACGGGTAAATCCTTTACTTGTTGTAGTCAGGAAATTAAGTCCTCGCCAATTGCTACATTTCCTTCGGCAACCTTTCTTTTGAACTTTAACAATCATACCTTCTTTCTATTGAACTGGGAATTTTTCTTCTTTTTAAATATCATGGAAGAGTGGGCTTTAAAGTTCATCATTAAAGTGAGTTTCAGCTTGTAAAATTTCTGCATGTATCTTTTTTTTTTATCTTGTTTTTTTTTTCAGTACATTATCATATGATAATAATAATAATAAATTTATTGTCAAAAAACAGTACAAACTGTGTATGACCACGTGGAGGACAATAAACTAATTTACTCTCCGGAAGCAAGCAAGTGACCATCCCATCAATTCCGATCAAGGGCCCTAAGGCAGAGGCGGATTCAAAAATTTCAGCAAAAGTTCCTAGATAAGATAAAAAATTATCTGCGAGTTATAATACTAATAGAATGTCAATATGTTTGTAATTTTACGCAAAAAATTACATGTACAAGTTATTATCGAACTATAGATATCCTATAGGTATCCTATCAATACCTGCTGCCTTCCTCTTCTTTATATATTTTATGGCTGTAACTATATTTCTTTTAGATGGCGATCTTGTGCTGATTTGTAATTCTGATCGTGTGGTTATGAGTTCACTGTCACCATAATTTAGCTGAGGAACGTTTAGGATTTCACTGAAGTGTTCTCTTTATCTATTTATTTTTTCTTCTGTAGATGTTATTTCTCTTCCTAGTTTATCCTTCACTATTTTATTTCCTTAATTAAGGGGCTTTGTAATGATTTTCCTCACATTTGAAAATAAATGTTTCATGTCTCTCTGATCAGCTGCCTTTCGGACATTTTCCGCAATTCTCTCTATATATACTCTGTGCTCCTTACTTACCCGTTTCGTAATGTTTCCATCAATATATCTGTATTCTTCTTGTTTTTTCTTATTTTTCCTTATTTTTCCTTAAGGATTGTTTACAACATATTCTTGCTTTAAATTGTTTCCATTTTTAAATTTCATTCCAAGTTTCATTTAATATCTATTCTTTCATTTGTTTTGTAACATATTCAAAGATCTTTTCACTAACATTTATTTATTGATTTTACCCTTATTGTCACATTGATTTCATTCTTACACATTTATCGTCCACTTTAATTGGTTACTGTATCTGTTTTTCCTATGTACCGTTTCTGATACCCTCTCTAAATTCCCCAAGCACTTCCTTGTTTTTAAATTTCGCTACATCAAATTTTCTCGTATTTACTAATACTTTCTTTCCTTTGTCGATGTATAACTTAATTACCAAGTGATGATCTGATCTGATTTCTTCTCCTGTTTTGTTCTGCATGTCCAGCATCGATTTTCGCTAATTATTACTTACACAAATATGGTATATTTGATTATGTACATCACGTTTTTCAACAACATTTACGTTAATTACATGTTCGACATCCTTTTTGCAGCTTCCCACTTTTGTATTAAAATCTCCCTGATAATAATTATATCACTTTTATTTATACGTGCCAGAATTTTATTTAATAAGTTGTAGAAACGTTCTTTATCAGTTATGTCTTTTTCCTCCCTGGAGGTATAACATTGAACTATTGTCAACTTTCTGTATTTTTTTTAAATTCAGAAAATGATTAATCTTTCTGAAAATGGATTCCATTCCGACAGTGCGTTTGATAGATTTTTACTAATCAGGTTCCTCAGTCCTCCGATATGTTGCGCCTCTTGATCTTCCATTCCTGAGTAAATAAATAGTTTTTCATTTGTAGTTGTTAATTCTCCTTGACCCTTGCACCTCGCCTGACCAATGCCAAAAATTTCCTATTTGTATTAGTCCATTTCTCTGCTGAGTTACTTAAGCTTCCCTTTTTGAAATAATGTTTTCACGTTTCATTGTCCAATTAATGTCCTTATTCTAGTGCATTTGTTTGTCATAATGTAACCGTCCGGCTTTTTCTTTCGTGTAGACCTTTTGGAAACTTCTTCAATTTCAGAATGGGTAGGTAATTGGCCCGCCGCATACCTATTCTGCTAGTGTGACTGACACCTTAGGGTCAAACAGTAAAGCATTTCCTCTCTCCCTGATGTTGGGGTTATCCCTCCCATGCTCGGTCACCAGACCCTCGTTCCTTGAAACAGGGTCCACTACGAGAAGATGAGGTTAGTATTTGGAGAGAAGAGGTTATATTAACCTTCAAGAGGCGTTACGTCACTCTCCCTTAAACCGACAATTTTAGAAAAATAAAATAAAAATAAACTTTAATGTCAGAAAGGAATAACAAATTGCGTATGACCACATGGAGGATAATAAACTAATTTACTCTCCGAAAGCAAGCAATGGACAATCCCATCAGTTGCGATCAAGGGCTCTAAGGCAGAGGCGAATTTAACATTTCAACATAACGATAAAAATAGTTCGGCACGTGTAGTATTAACATAATATCAACAAATATTGTATTTAATGAAACACAAAACTGTCATTTTACGAGTACGTATTATTATCAATCTATAAATCATTTGGAAAGTATTTTTGATAAATCGTAACTATTAAATAGTACAAAACTCGCGAATAACTATTTCAATAAACGCCGCCTAGCGAGTCTTTATGAAGAATCCGCTTCTACTTGAATGTACACAAACGTGCCAATGTACATATACAACTAATTATATATGAATAATAAGACAATACTAGCACGCAGGAAAATAGTTTTGAAATCGTTATCTGATATTTTGAATGTACTACTCCAATGGCGAGATAACGTTCAAGACGGCTCTAATTTTTTTAGAATTACTTAATATCAAATGTTCGTTTCTTAGTAGAATCATTTTTGAAATACAGCGAACAAACTTTATCCCTAGTTTGTTGAATATACTCTATAAGATCATCTCAATTATGGCGCTTTCAAGAAGACTTTCACATACTCGTACATTTCTTGTGTTAAAGTAATTTTTGTAAAGAATTTTCTCGTAGTTTGAACAACCTTTAGTCTGAAAATTATTGTTTATAATCTAATCAAATTGATTTGAGTTTATATTATGTAAAGACTGTTTCTTTAGATCTCTCACTTATACCATTATTTAACGGATAGAAAAGGATGCCGGAGCGAGGCATTTCGGATAATTATTTATCTGATTGGGTTTAGTGGAGTAAATGTCCCTGAGGTAACACATGTGTAGGAGTAAGTGCTCGAGCATTATCTTTTCATAAAGTATTTTCGCCAGGGCGGAGTGAGGGTCCCCGCGTGGAGTCTTATTAATGCTGCAATTCTTCCTTCGCCTCTGCGGAGCACTTAATTAATGGCTACCAGTCAATCGACACAAGAAACACTCTGACCACGCCAGATCATTTAATAGTGTATTACTCCGGGTCCGTGTTATTTCAAAGTTAACTCTATGTGAAAAGAGGACGCGAAAAACTTCATTACTAAAATTAATAACTATACTTCTAAACTCGTAAGTTTTTGTGTGTCTATCGTGAAAAACTATAAAATAGCTTACTTTTGTTCCCAAAAAATATTTTAAAGTCAACACGTAATAAATCTTACTTTTTTCTAATTTCAGATTACAAATTATACAATCAATAATTTTTGAAATTTTTAGCGGGAAAATGTTTCAAAAACATGAATTTTTATTACATTAAATTTTATTGAAGGTATTATATAATTCATAACGATACAGACATTTAAAACTAATTTTACTTATTATTCATTTTGTTAAATAAATAAAAATAAATCTTTAAATTTAATACACCCGCATTTTTAATATTCGAATACATAGGTATTTCCATGTGGCGTATACTTATGTATAAATTGTACATTTATTGAATTGTTTTAATCATTATCTTTACACAAAAACTGTGTAAAGAAATATTTTTTGTATAATTATATATGTGTTCAAATAAAAATAAGTATGCGTGTTTTGTTGCATTTATATTTTACAATGAAAATTGATGTATATTAATACCACATATCAATATGTTCTCTTCCATTTTTTGGTCGAGCGTCTGCAGAAAGAACAGTAGAGAACAATTCAAATTACGGAATAATAAAATCGAGCTTGTCGTGTTATGTACTTAGTTTCAGTGTTTAGTTTTGCGGCAATCTAGACATAGTTTTGCAAAACAATGAAGCTAATTATTTAGATAACGGATTTAGTTTTGAATACAATTCACATTTTCGGAGCACACGTGTGTGTATCCTATCCTGCAAAATTTCCTAACATGTATTTGTTGATTTGTGTTTTATTCATTGGCAAAGTAATTTATTATATTTTCTTGGAATATATTTAACACCAAGGGTTTTCATCATCAAACACATCTTGAAAAAGTTTCTTATGAGTAAGAGCCTAAACATTGATGTACTTGAAGAAATAATACGTGACTGGTATTGTCAGAAAATTTATTATGAATTATAAGTGTGTAATTACTATTAAATAGTGATTCATTTTAGTACAGAATTCTTATAATTTTTCGTTTACAGCACGCCTAGTCCGAATTTTCGAATAAAACTCACTTTTAGTAATTTAATGTTGAATAATAATAAAATTATGGAATAAATGAACCCTATCTTAAGTTAGTAATGGAAATAACCTAGATACCGGTTTTTAGCAAATTCTGAGATGATCGATTATATACATTGAAAAACGAGATGTATTTTTTCTCATTTTAGCTATTTTCTGAATATCTCACAAACCAATTGCGGTATCATCTCGGGTTTTTTTATGCAAACATTTTTTCTAAACGTTTAAATAAACATGGTTTTGGATTTTTAGATTTTTATCTTATTAGTACTTGAGAAGAGTGAGAAATAAAAATAAATGAATCCAATTTTGTATTTATTAGAACTATATAACCCATAGCTTTTCATTTTCTTTAAGAATATTTCCATCGCAGACTAGCGATTTTATCTTAAACCCTTAGTAATATAACAGTTCTCCATTCCGTTTTTATTACATGATTTTAGACAATTATTTAGCTAGATATTGAATTCTATTTCAACTTTTTGTTATACAAATCCGGGTTTTTATTATTCCTTATTGGGGTTAATAGCTTAGAGTTTATGAGAAATCTTGCACTTATATAAATTGTTTTTCAAGTTACTGTTTACAAGACTTCCATTTAAAGTTAAGCTTATTCATGCATAAAGCAAGTCTCTCTTCATTATTTTGTTTTACTGCATTTTTTGCAAAATTCTGGGTCGGATTTTAATTTCAAGTCGTGTTTTGCTCATGAAAGAAAGTTGATTAGACACCAGAATAAACGGAATTGTTTATAGTTCCAAGAGCTCAAGTTTATGATAAACGCAAAATGGCAATAGAAATATACTTGAAAGGAAAATAAACTCAATTTTGGATTCTATAGTTTAAGTAAATACAAAATAGTAAAACCTTACTAGTTTATGAGAATTTTACACTTTTACTGAATAATCATCATGAATGTCAACAATTACCAAGATAACGAGATGAAAGTCTGAAATCAAAGATTTTTCGGAAGTTTCTTGTATTTACACCATCTCATGACGACAAATGATTTATTGATTGATTTTAATAAGATATACATTTTTGTGTGTTTCTGAAGTTCAGTAAGATAATTTGTTACATACCCTTTAACTGCATGAAAATATTTTTATATTTTTTAAATTTTTACATAGACTTCAAAAATATTTTAATATACTTTCTCGAATAAATAACTTTTTGTCCAATTAGAAATGTAGCGTTGTTTACTAGTTGGCGGGTGAGGCAAGTGGAGACAACGATGACGGTGGGGTAGTCAGAAGATTTCTTTGGCCGATTGACAGGAATTCATGGGTTAAGTGCTCTCCGGAGGCGGACAAAGAATCGCAGCATTAATGAGATTCCAAAGTCAGACTCTCTCTCCGCACTCCCGAAAATGTTTTACGACGAGACAAAGTGCATCTCAATATAGAACGAAGATAAACATAATATAAACTTTTATGAACATTACGTGATACCTTAAATCAACTAGGGTATGCATATGTATATATAACGATCGAAATGATTCAAGGAAGCATTTTAATGTTGATATTCATCTATAATATGTTACACCCGATAAGATGTGGTATAATGTTATTTTATTTTTTCGAAATAATACTCATTAATGTATAGCATTTGCCTTCATTTAAAGTGATTATAAAACTAAAAGGACATAATTTGTCCTTCTAATTAGAGAAGAGAAATATCAAAATTACAATTACCCCAGAAAAGTCAGGTATGTATTCCACTTGGTTTTCAAGAAGCGTCTCTACGACGCTCGTATGACTTTCTTCTTTGCCACAAGTCGCTTCACGCAGCGCTTTTCTCAAGGTCTCGGGCGGAAAATCCCCCTCAAGCAACAACTCTGCAATAATTCTGTGGCAACCGCTTTTTACAGCTGCTTTCAGAGCAACGCAACGCCATGGTTCGGCAACTGCTTTCTCCTCGAGGAACAGAGGGATCTCATCCTGCACAGGAAAATTATTTATGTCAGATCTCATCCTACACACTTTGTCTTAGACTTAATGCCATAATAAACTATTTAATATAACATTTTGTATAGCTGAAACAATTAATTTCTTTAATAAAAGAAATTTACTATTTAATTTAACAGTTTTTAATTTATAGACAAATTTTGTTGAATATTGCTTCAACTTATTTTCAAAAATAAAATATTCCTAGAATATATCAATACAACTTCGAAGGTCAAAATGATATCCATCCAGGCCCGGGTTTTGCTCCGGTTTTCCTTCGGGTAGATGTGGATTTACTGTACAGGTTCTCTAGGCTTTGTCTAGGGGCGTGTTTATTGTAACAATAAATCGTGAATTTAGTGGGTTTTTTTTCAACTCTTATGATTTTTANTGTGATTATAAGTGACTTAATTATCGTGTACTATAAAGATATTCTTGGTATGATAATAAAATAATTATAACTCATGAATCACAAAAATAAACTGTAAACAATATAAACAGAAAACTAATTTTAAATCTCGAATAGAATGAAGATATCAAACGCTTTTAACTACCTCGTACGCCCACTGCACGTACTCTCCCCACGTCCATTGGAGCATGGAGTCTTCTTCGTGCCAATGCTCCCTTCCCCAGCTTTGCTCCTCCATTAGGCGTTGTACTAGTTTCATATCTCTCCTCGACGCAGCCGCATGAAGGGGCCATTTTTCCGCCAACATGTCCTGAAGGAATATCTGTATTCTGCTTTCATGTTCTTTGAACTCAATCAAACTGAACACTAATTGTCTAACGCCGTACGTCTTCGTGTTTGAGAAGATCCACCTGGCAGCAAAGTACTCCGCAAACGTTTGGTGGATGAATGAAATACTTTCTCCATCCAACCAAACCAAACCGAACTTTTCCCTTGCTAATAATAAGGATTTGTCATTAGCTACATCATGTCTGTAATCTTGGATCGGTAATTGCGAAGCATATGGATCATCTGCAAACTGAAACATTAAAAATATCACTTTTAGAATGCAGATATTAAAAAATATCCAGAGAGTGAAATGGTGTATTGAATTAAATATTTTGAGATTTTACATTTATATTTGTCGATTGAGCGTTTGATAGGATCAAACATACAAGGAATGATCGTGACGTTGGTTGACGACTAATTAAACTTTTGGCGGAGTGGGAGTCCTTGATGAGCAAGATTTTTCTTACAATGACTGTAGACCAGAAGTATATTAGTTCTGCCAACAGAGGTGAGTTGATTGAGGATCTTTTGGTTGGACTAGTTGAAAAGAATCGGTGGTGTGGATAAGAACGAAGCAGAATATAGTAATGCATTTTGACCATGGAGGTGGTGTCGATTGGAGGCAAGATAAACAATCGATTCCTTTTAATGGATTCTAACATCAAGGATTCATAGTGCTTCTTAAGCATAGCAAAATGGAGACCAGTCCTCCATTCCTTGGTCTTCTACGATCTTTTATAAGCCTCGTAGGTCTACTTTGTGGTTTTCCTGGCTATTTTTTCCTTGTGACTCTAGTATTTGGCTCCGTCATAAGAAATTTTGTTCGACTTGAAAACTTTAATGTTATCAAAAGGGTTTTTTATTAAACTCATGAAAGAAAAATAAGAAAACAAATATTTGAATAAATTATTTTTTGTCAATTACAGAGGTAACAGTCGTAATAAATTATTTATGTCTTCAAACGTCTTTTGCGAAAAAAAATATTCAAGGAGCGCAAAAAAAAAGCTTTTTAATAAAATTAAACGTATTCGATTTGTAATTTGCAGTAAGGATTATTTGTGATATATCTCTAAACAAGTTTCCCGTAAAAATAGCATTAAATGTAGTAAGAAACATTACCAAGAACACAACAGCACACTTCTGATGTTTTATATCAAAGCTGTCTAAAGGTAGATTTTCCGTGTTAATGGAGAATTTCTCTTCGTATAGTGAACGTTTCTGTTCGATAAATTTTTCGTACAGTTTTAGCAGAGTGAAATTACTTTCAAAGTCAGTGCCTGGAAGAGAAATATATACAACAATTAGGTACATCGCATGAAGAAATTAGCAGCGTTTGTGCATGAAAAGAAAGAAACATGTACTGCCATATCATATAATTGAATTGAGACGTGATCTTAAAAAGCCTTATAACCATATTAGTTATAACAAAAGAAATAATTTTAAGGCATTATCAATCACAAAGTTTTAATTTCCTTAGGCTAGCTCATTTTGAACTTAATTCTAGTTCCTAGAAACGAAACAGGAAGTGAAATATCTTTGGTTAACACAAATTTCCATGGATAGATCGAAGACGAAATAACTCAGAATAATATCATAAAAAAGTTCTCGAATTGTTGAAATAATAATTATGTTATGAAAAAAAAAATTTAAGATCAAGAAAAAAACAACGATAACTCATAATACAATTAAACAATATCCCTAAGAGGGTAAATTTTGAAGTTCTTAGAGCAATTCTATTCATCGACTGGTGTAAGGTGTGTGCTTTGAATGTAAAGGAAGTTTTATAAGCATGAATATATTTTTCTCCTGATACTTGCATGGGAAAATCTTCGTCAAGTGGGCAGAATTGTATGAACTGATTGAAAAATTTGCTCGAAAAAATTCATTGAATTCCATTCCTAAAAGTAAATACTCGAAGAAATTATCAGCCTTAATTTGCGATCTACTATTTTGTAGAGTCAATAAACTTTTAATCACTTATCAGGAACAATGCTCTCTATTTTTTCAATATCACTTACATACTAGTGTTTTCTTAAAGAGATTTACAAATTTGTTTACGTTATTGGAAATTTTGATATTTGACCAAATATGCACATAATTTTTAGTCAGACTATTTTTTTGACGATAAATTGGAAACTTCAAAACGAAGTTTTTTTATAATAAAAATGTGTCTAATGTTTATCTCATTTTGTTATTTTTTCAACTCAAAAATATAATTTTTTTTACATATTTTAAATAGTTTTCATTTCTTTGAATATACGCGTGTTTGTGGTCGAAAATTAAATAAAAAAATAAAATATTAAATACTTATTTTTCGTTCAATAAATGTAATATGACTCAATAAAAAGTATTCAACCGAAACAATATGCGCAGATTCTTATTTCCCACGTAAAAAACCTTTGTTGTTTGTTAGTAGGTTATGGAGTCGCGCCAGAGTTAACTGTGTAATCCTGCACGCGGGCTAATCACGCCCAATTTTATTGTGTTTGGAGAGCAATAATGTATAATTAACTGCGATACTTATACACATCAGCATACCTTTATTTGTGTTGAATATTTGACAAGTCATGACTAAGTGTAGTGGCGTTGTCAGAAAGTCTCTTGTCTTCGCCATAAAATTCATTATCTTCTCAATCCTTTCATCCTTTTCGCTTTCACTGACTACAGTCAAGTGAGTGCGGATGAAACGTTGTTGTTCCTCTGTAGTAAGAGGATACAGAGTCAGTGGCAGCGACTGTAGCACGAGCCGCAGAGACGCTTCCGTCTACGGACAGACAATCGGCGATTGCAGCATTGCCAAATTATAAAATAAAGCAAATGACACATATCGAAACATAGTAATTTGGCAAGACAAATAAAAGCGGAATGTAAATATATTGAAAGACTCTCTGCCTACATAGCCTCAGATTTCCATTATCCAGTAAATTTATAGTGTGAATTGTTTTTATAATGTGCTTAGTATAAATAGACAGATAATTAATATCTGAGTATGGACACGGATTTTGGACAAAATTGATCCATTTCGAACCAATTTTTGAATGACATCAAATGAGTTACGTAGAAGATAAAGTTTATATGAGTGATGTTGGTATGTCGTAAGGAGTTTATGTTTATAATAATAAGTTCTTAAGTATTGCAAATTGAAATATAGTATTAATTAAAAGTGTGGATAAAATGTGGATAATATATCGAAGACTTAAAGAAAATGTCGTATACGGGACGTGTACTTGACATACGACGAATTTTGAAATTGAATACCTTACAGAAAGTTGGTCACCGAGTGACCTAAAATAATCAGGATAGCGTAGTAGGTGTGCCAGAAGTTGCTTACAGTTAAAACACGCTAAACATTGATGCTGCGACACATTCTTTGCTTTTTCAGATAAATTATGGGAAACTTCTTCGTTTCCTTAATAATTATTTAGCTATTCGAAATCCAAGGCCCCATGGGAATTGTATCCTAAAAAGTAACTTACTATAAATTAAGGTAGCTCCGGCGATATTTCTGTAGTGTGAAAATAACTATATTAAAGAAGATATTTTGGAGCACGCATAAACTATTAGCAGGGAAAACTAGCATTCGCCGATTAAATAAAAAAACGCATTCCCACCAAATTAAAAGGGTAAAAGAGGGATCTAATACGTACCGTGGTACCAAGACTAGTAAAAATAGGATTATTAAAAGTACAATCAGTCGAGGAAGACACGTAGCAGTTAAACATGCATTCTTGAGTAAACGCTAGTAACATGCAAAAACAAGAGATACTGAGATCGAACAATAAGGAATTTTTATAGAGGTTAGTGATCAGAAATTAGTGGAGAGTAGAAAAACCTACGCGCACTATACGGAATTGCTATAATATGGAGAGGGGTTTACAAGAAACTACTCCACTAAGTTTGTTGGAAATTGAATCAATATAAGGCGGTTCAACAGATGACAACACGTGTTTGGGAAATGTACGAATTGAAATTAAGTGAAATAACACAAGCTCGAAAGAAGATAGCAAAGCGGAACAAGAAGGGACATGCATTGAAATTAGCATGTCAAACATAAATATGACTATTTGTAAATATCACTGTTTTCAATTTCCATTCGAATAGTGCTTACTTCACTTACTTTAAATTTATTTTATAACTTTCTCTGTTCAATTTTCTTTGCTATTCACTGTTTTTTGTTGAAACTGATAATTCTATAATTCAATTTTTTTTTCACTTGCTTTTCAATAACCTTATAACTGATTCACTTTTCTTGCCTAATCACTGTTCTTTACCTCAAACTGATAATTAAATAACTCATCGTTTACTTCTTTGTATATCGGGACTGCTATATTGAGTAACACGACTATTCCACCCGAAGTTATGATTAACAGTGTTCAAACAACGCTGCAGTAATATGTTGCTAACCGACTTTGACACAGGGATGCAATTANTTGTGGTTTATAAATTTATATTACACTTTACGAGATAATTTCATAATTTAGTTCACAGACACTTAGAACTTATGTCGTGCTATTATCTCTTTTTTAATTGTTGCATTTTCATTATGCTTGCGTTGCTAAATGACCCTCTATCTTTATTATACTTCGAATTCTTGAAAAAAAATTGCTCCTCTCAAACCAGCAAGTTGTCAGTTTCAATGTGGTAATATTCTATGTATCACGTTTTTCTACCACCTGGATCAAGGAAACTACACAACAACTGGAAAAGAAGACATCTCAGTTTGGGCCCATGAAATGCTTTTTAAAGCAGTCATGAACATTTGAGTCACAAACACATTACTAAAGATCTTCCAAATTATAAAGCAAGCTGGTAATTATAAATACACCAAAGAGAATTATCACCAAGAAAGAATTTATTTTAGTTTGATATTATATCGTGTAATGTTTTTAATTTGTCATTGTATTATATATTTATGTCTAATCATACCCATTCAGAGTCAAAGTAAATATGAACCTTCCATTTCAAATCTCAGAATCATTGTATTTAGCAAGTGATTTACTACTCATTTATTGAATAAATTTTTTATTTATTTTACATATTTTCTTGAATGTCTACCGTTGAAATAGTTGTCCTCCGGAATTGAAATTCACTTCCCCCTCATCCAAAAATATGATTTTGTGAACTTTGCTGATCTCTCCGACGTTACCAACGTGGGCAACTCACCAATTAACATACTGCGCGTGCAACAACGTCTGATCACAGGGGATAATATCTTAAATAAGAGGAACATGCAGACCACAGAGCGAAGTGGGATAAAAAAATTGAGAAAAGTAAATTGGGGAAAGTATAGAAAAAGAATGAAAGATGAAATATGGGTAGGAAATGATGTAACCATAAAAGGGCACTTAGATGAGTTGTAATTAAATAGAAAAAAGAGGAAACAGTATTAGAGATATGTAATAACTTGTGTCAAGAACATCAGTTAGAGATGCTACAAACAAAACGGTAGGCATCAAAACTTCTATGGAGAAGGACGTGCAACATACATCCCAAGAATGACAACACAAAAAGTGCGTGTAGCATTAGGGAAAGAAATGATAAGAACAGAGAAGATTTACAAAATTTTCAAAGACTTTATAGATGAAATAAGATTAATAAAAGATGTAATGAAAAAATGTCAGGGAAACATAGACAGTAGAATTGACCTATAAATTAGAAGATATGATGTGGACAATGTCTAATGTTACAAATGAATTATGAAAATATTATTAGTAATTACAAGATATGTATTTTGAATGTCATTGCAAGCTGCGTAATGTCGTAGACGCAACATATCATTAAAAAATTTAAAGACTTTATAGCAATTTTGTAGCGCGTAATTTTCTCAGTCGAATTTTTTGAAAATAAACTGATTACCTCGCGGTACCCCTGTCCTCAGTCTAATTCATGAGATACACAGATTTTACCTCTGGGCGCGTGGTCACCCACACACGTCGCAGTGGCTGTTCCAGAAGCTTCTTCAAGAGGAGGATAGTTATCTCTTTAAAAGCGGGGGCCACCTCATCGACCCCATCTATGAAGACGGACAATGCGCCCTCTTTCTTGATGGAAGATTCGAGGTAGCGCCGCGCCGACCCCGTCTCCGCCTTCGCCGCCGCCGCCAACAACTCCACCACTTGATCCACTGTCACCTCTGTGGAGAAATAAAGAAATACTACTGTGTATTTTTGGTTTTTGTACGGGGCCATATAGATTTGATGTATAATTTTTGCAGTCTTGAGTCCCACACGTGGTTTTAAATCTCCTTCTATATAACAACTAAAAGCGAATATTTTTTTAATAACTTTGTTTCACAATTAGTAGTAAGTTCGTCAAATGATGGAAAAAAACATCCTCTAAAGCAGGGATTTCTAACTGGCAACCCGCGAAAGCTTTTAGAAAAACGAACGCATCTTCAAAAAAAGCTATGAAACAAATATTGTTTATTTCCATACAGGGAAAATACACAAACGGAGTTGATAAAGATTAATAGAGAAACCCATGGAGAGAAGAATCACACCTAAAACTTGAACTGTGTGATCTACAAGCTGATGTGTGTCCACACACCATCTACAAGAAAAGGACTCACGTTTATTTAAACTGCTATCTAGTGAAAAATATCCAAACTAAGACAATTTCCTCTAAAAATGACTTCAGTGTTTGTGAGCAATGACATACGTGGAAGTGATTATCCTTCTATAAAATATATTAATAATCTTTTAAAAATCAGTTCAGAAGTAATGCTTGCTGTAGCATAACTTTTAGAGAATAGCGACAACTGATCTCGAGGTAGATGTTGCTGATTGCCCTCTGTATTCCCATTAAAACGAAGTTTTGTAAGTTTTCTTTCCACTACATTAATACTTTCAGTTTCTCTTTTGGTTATCTTTTTATCATGTTGCCATTTTATATTGATTCAAAAATTATTACTTAATTTTTTTTCTTCTGCTTTTGTAGGATTTGTTTAAGTAACATTAATTTCATTAAGACTCGGTTATTTTGTTTTTTTATGTTGATTAAAATAAACTTACTTTTTGAGTGTTCTTCATTAAAAATATTTTCTTGTATAGAATTGATTGTTTAAAATAAACTTTATTTATTATTTGTAATGCTAAAATAGGTTTTTATGCAATAAAATGATTAAAAAATTTAAATTAAACTCGGGAAATTATTTAATACTTTTTTAATACTGGCAGAATTGTATAAATATTAGCCTTTTTTTTAGTACGGAGCTCAATCATTCCCGAAGTTTCCAATTTGGCCCCGAAGCCCTTAAAGTTAAAAACCCTCGCTCTAAAATGATAAGCACAATAAGTGGGAATTGCTTTGGAAATCATATAGATTTTTTATTAACGTTTTTTAAATTATTTTCTTGAAACAAAGCGATGTTTAATGTTATTTTACTCTTTAAATACAGTTACTCATCCTGAAATTTTCAGTTAACTCACCGATTTGATTTTTCCATTTTCTTAAGAGATCTTGATGTTTGAGTATCTTCACCAAGATTACCCATTGCGTCGGATATTTTTTCTGCAATTGTGAAGCGAAGCATGAAATTGTCGTGGTCTTTCCACATCCAGCTGGACCTAAGTGTAAGTAAGGGAGAAAATTATTAAATACGCTTATTTAGAAGAAATCAAAATTTTTTTTGTGTAACATCAAAAAAAAATACACTTGGGAATATTTTGATTGATTGCAAGTATTCATTCATAATATTCAGTGTTTTGGGTTCGATTAATGTGTGTAGGATTTTAAAATAAGACTGAATAATCGTCAATTCAATTCCTGATGTACATCAAGTCATATGGTTCATTTGGAGTAAAGAAACCCGTTGTCACTTGCAGTCACACGATGTTCGTTGAGAAACTTACCCACGAGGAGAGATCTCTTTGAGTCTTCTAAAGACGTCACAGAGCGATGAAGACAAACAGGTTTCTTCACGTCACATTCTTTGCTAAGAGGTAAGACAAAGTTCTCCATTGTTTCCTGGGGAGAAACAGTTTCTTAAAAATACACATTTGCAAGCTTAATAATTTAAATGTAAAATTATGATATGAAAAATATTTCTATGTAGATTAGTATTGTTTAAACTGGTACGTTATTAATATCATGTGTAGATTGTTTTTACCGCGTGTAGGCTTCGTACCTTAATATTCAATTTAACTCAAGTATATCCAACTGATAATGTCACTCACACACATACACTCACTCATTAACTGGCTCGAATAATGTGGTATTTGCTAGTTACGTATGAAGGTGAGACAGAAATTATTGGAATCTTCTTGAAATCCAATGAAGGATGCAATTTCGGTGCATCCTGAAATATTGACTCGTTCATTTTCATAAAAGGGCGGCAGCCATTTCCTAATCTGATTTTAAATACACTCGCCATTT
This sequence comes from Laupala kohalensis, assembly GCA_002313205.1. Classification (NCBI taxonomy): domain Eukaryota; kingdom Metazoa; phylum Arthropoda; class Insecta; order Orthoptera; family Trigonidiidae; genus Laupala; species Laupala kohalensis. Next base: position 54,858 of record NNCF01126449.1, read on the forward strand.
GTTTGGAGCGTTTATTCATGCCATTCGTCACCCTTAAGGCTATACTTCTGATACCGATCTCTCTTTACTGCAATTTTTAGAAATACTATGCTATACTGCAGATCACATTTGACTGAACCATTAAACATTAATTGCTATAAGATGATTCATGTACCATCTATAGTAGACAAATAAATTAAAATTTAAGCACACGTATACGACGTCTCTCTACCGACATGGCAGATAACCCGAATATTTTGGAAGCATTTACTTGTTTTCCAAACGAATCCCTCCACATGAGACGCACATCTTCCACTTTGGTTCCACTAAGGAACTCTACGAGGTGGACGGCTGGCGCTGACTTTTCCCTCGCTATGGCCTCCAGGGACTCTTTGCAGACTTTAGAAGACGTTTCTCCTTGGAAATTGAGAATTGTCCACCTACAAAGGCAAATTGTTGATTAGTTGACAGAGACGATATATAAAGGAACTAAAGCATAAAACGCCAATCACATTATTAAAAATATCAAATTTTGCTCATTCAAATAGACAGTGCTTCAAACCGTCAAAAATGGTATCAGAATTTTGAATAAATATAAAGGCATATTAGACATTTGAAGAAAGCGACATTTTAATGAAAAAGATAAGAAATAGCACATGAACAAGGAAGAACGACGTAATAATAATAATAATAATAATAATAATATTAATAATAAATTTATTGCCAAAAAACAGTACGAACTGCGTATGACCACGTGGAGGACAATAAACTAATTTACTCTCCGGAAGCAAGCAAGGGATCATTCTGTCAATTCCGATCAAGGGGCCTAAGGTAGATGCGGATTCAAAATTTAGGCAAAAATTCCTAGATAAGATAAAAAGTTAATTGCAAGTTACAAATAGAATGTCAATATGTTTGTAATTTAACGCAAAAATTTACATGTACAAATTATTATCGAATTATAAATTATTATGAGTATAGTGTTTAAAAATCATAAGAATTGAAATGACACTAAATTCACGATTTATTGTTACAATAAACAAGACCCTAGACAAAGCCTAGAAAACCTGTATAAGAAATCCGCCTCTACCCAAAGAAAAACCGGAACAAAACCCATGCCAGGATGGGGCTACAGAATTAATGTACACAACCGTGCCAAAGTTGAGTACTCATAAAACTAAATTAATGTAAGCCATAATACAACACAATCATGCAAGAAAATAGTTATAAAAGTTGTTATAAATTGTTTTAAAAGTACTACAGCAATAGCGTGATAAAGTACAAGACGGATTGAATTTTTTTTAAAACCAATAAATTCTTTTACAATGTAGGAGCACTGGTGCAGGAGGTAGTTTTTAACCGCGGATTTGAAGAGATTCAATTTCATAATATCTTTTATATTTTTGGGCAAGGAATTATATAGAATGATTCCCGAACGATAGAGTTTTTTTGGCAAAGAGTAGTTGACACTCTAGGACAATGAATATAATTACTATTGCGAGTATTGTGTTCGTGAACGAGACTGTTTCCTATGAAGCAATGGTGACACTTCAGTAATTCGGTCGTAACAAACACAACCGTTTCATAAATATAAATGCAGGGAAGTGTTAAGATATTGAATTCCACGAATAAAGGTTTACAAGAGTTTCGGGGGTGAGATTTACAAATTATCCTAACTATCCTCTTCTGAATTCTGAATGTTTGAACATTCTGACGTCATAGACAAGAAGTAATGACCGTAGTAAGCCCATATCTCCCCGTGCTTAAGTACCACAATGATGAGCAGCTATATCATTTGACATCAATCGAGGGAATATTGTTTAATAACTAAAAGAGAATTCACAGATGTGAATACATGATTAATATGTTTGGAGCAGAAATATTTCGTGCAACTGTAATAAAAGTGTCAAATGCAAAGGCTGGTGAAGATGGTACTAAGAAGTAGGTCCTTTAAGTATGTTTAGTGAATAACTCTTTGAAATTATTAAAAACAATGTTACTCAGTTTGAGTTCTTGAAGCTTGTTTGAAGATTTTAAAATGTTAAAAAAATTTTCACCGTGCATTGTCTTTGACGACCTTCTCCGTATCTTCTTTTGACTTCAGAATGCCCAATTGACGAGCAGCTTCTTCGAGAATGTGTTGGGGGAACCCCAGAAGGGCCAGTCGCCCGCCTTTCAGCGCTGCTTCTTTGTCACTAATCACTTTCGCAGACAACACGTGGTGATGGCTCAAGCAACGATCAAGCATTTTCTCTGAAAAAAAAAAAAGGCTACAGAGCATTTTTACAAAGAAGTATGTAGATTATGGGTGATATAAATGAAGGAAAGCCATTTGCACATACTTTCCTATAGACGTTTCTGCGTTTGTAGCATTAAGTGAGAAAATATTCTAAAGTAAAAGGGACATTTCTGGCTTAATCCTCTATATTTTGGTCGACTTTCAGTGCTCTATTCATGTTCATAGTAACTATATGAACGTATTACTGTCTAATGTTGAAAATTTGAAAGTAAAATAAATATTTAGAATATTATTTCAAAACAAATTGCGAAATTTCAGTCTTATAAATATCGTGTTATTTAAATGCAATTTTGTTGTAGACAGAAATTGATGTATTTTTGTATCTGCAGTGCGTTTTCTGTCCTCCTATGTATTTTATCATTATCATGTCGTTCATTTCAGTTTACGAAAAATATATTGTACGTCTGCTTGGTCCAGAACACGGCTAAATATTATTCAAGCTTCTTGAAGCGATAAACAAATGTGTAAGTGTAGCAGACATAAATTATTTAATTGCGTCTATACCAAACTTTCAAGAGAAATACCGCTAATGCAAATGTAATGCATACTAATTGTACTTTACGAACAGAAATTGTAAGTAAAATAACTAGAGTCGTTTTTGAGAAACATTGGAAAGAGTGCTTAGTTCTTCTTCATGTGAAGTATCCTTTGTTTTAAAGTAAATAGAAAATTTAAAACACGAGCATATTTCGGAAGTAAATTCTACCGTAAATACGAAAAGTGAAAACAATTTAATTTTCATTTTCATTTACTCAGAATCGCTGCGCAAAGACGGACAGACGGACGGACGTTTTTCCAAAAACCAATTTTTCAAAATCAGGGATCGCCAATACGGATATTTCCGTCGAAATCTCGCCATCGAATGTTTTCGCGATTACAATACATTCTTTATACTACGTATAAGAGAAAGTAAAAAAAATTCGGATACTGAGGTTATATCATACATTAATTTTTAGGAAATCTTAGCTTTAACATATTATACTTTCTGTATTACATATGAGGTTGTCATACTTTTGCAATACGAGACTTCTAATTACTTTCTTGAGAACCAATGTAAAATATTACAGCATCACAAGTAGCAATTGAGAAAGAAAATAGAGAATATTTTGTGTATCCCTTGAACATTACAAATGTTCTACCTTCCGATTCGTCGATCTGTTTCCCAATTGTCCATTCCCCTTTGTACGTTATAAAATCGGCTCGGACGTCTTTTCGCATGGAAGGCCACGTCTGCTCCAATTCTTCCAGAAGCATTTCTTCTCCCTGCAGAAACGAAGAAGGAAAGCGATTATTTACAAAGAACAAACGTCTATCGCCTGAGAAGAGGACAGGATCAGAAATCATCGATGTAATCAAATAACATTCTCTTTTTAGATTTTTTTCCATGCTGCACTGTCAATATGACCTTCTAAAAATGTAAAAAGTACACATTTTTAATAAGAGGATGTACAAAAGCTATTATTACATTTTATTTTTTCTATAGTTTAACATATTTTTGAGACTTACCTCAAAACAAATATGCATTATGTGGTATCTGATAAAACAGTCTCTGACATGGATATTTTCTATTTTTCATAAAAAATTAAATAAAAATTATAATTTATTGTACATGGCTCTTCTTCGTAAAAATACTTACAATATGATGAATAACAACAATGCTACAAACTTAAATTTAAACTATATATGTAAAATTTACCAAATAAATGGAATTTTAAAATTTTACAGTGTGACGTCTATGATTGCTTAAGAGTTATAATTTGTGAGGTTAGATTCTCAGAAAATAAATAAAAATGTTACATATTTCAATAAATACTGAAGTATTATTCATTGCATAGATAAAATTTTCTAATTGTTGCTTCTTTATTTATATTGATACCGAAGTGATCTACGTTTAGAATCTATTAAAGGGAAAAACAGGCCATCTTTTTTCATACACAGAGAACACGTAAACCGAGTTTCGAAGCTGTGAGTTTTAAAATGTCCGAATAAGAAATTAAAAGTAAAAATATATCAGAATCGAAAAGGCCGTAGTGTGGCAATTATGTCCACACTGACGAACAGAGTGTGCGCAATATTTTGCCATTTATGACTCCGTGGCTAAATATTTGCGACAGAAATATCATTAATGCTTTCTTCCCCTTTACGTAATTAAACTTTACAAACTATACATATTGAACTCCTTGAAAACGGTAATTGGTATGTTTACATAATAGCATAAATGACAACTTACATGGAAGGTAACTGTTCGCTCCAGCATCGACTGTTGCATTTCATCACTAAGGTCTTGTAATTGCCAGATGTCCTTAAAGTCACACTTCTCTGCATTTTGAATTGCCACTTCAAGAACCTCACTTCCTGGTTCCAGAGAAGCAAACAGTTTTCGTGCAAGATCAACGTCTGCAAGAAAAATATTCTAAATGTATTCTAAAGAAAATATTTTTGTTTACGAGACATCATTTGCAGACAACGCAAGTGATGAGAGAAAAACCAGTAATGAAAGACGATTTTATATTTTAAATTAGTTTTCTTATCAAAAATATTTCTTTTGCGTTTTAAATTAAGGATACATACATGTATTATGGCAAAATGAACACTTTTAGCATCTTTAATATTCTGATTCGTATAACTTGCCTTTTCCTTTTTTAAAATCATAAACGATGACTTTGACGCTTCTAACGGCCGAAATGAGAGCTCCTTTTTTAAAGCCATTAAGGATTGAACCGTCCACGTAGAGCCAAGCTTCGTCTCCAAACTCTGCGCGCACGGCTTGTAGTACCTTTGCAGCACGCAAACCGGGTTCCTTTGCTTCATTTACTGTCACGCGCAGAAGCGACGTGGCGTGGCGCAGAGCGTCGCGCAGATCATTCAAGGACTCAGGCTACGAGAAAGCGCAGAACATATTTCAGACAACTTTTATTGACTCGTCGATGAAAAAAACATCATAACGTATTTACTTTCATAAAATAAACTTTTCCATTTTATCATTAAATGATCATATTTTGCAGCGTTTTGTTGTAATTATTTTATAAAAAAATTAAATTTCTTATATAGATTTACATTGAACATTATTGTACATTTCCCGCTAAGTTAAAAGTTAAAAGAGAAATATTTACACCATTTTTGTGCCAAATCTACATGAATTTATACTATCCCTGACAACATAAGAAAAAAGAATATATTTTCGTGATTTCCAAAACGAGTTTATTTTGAGCCACATCAACTTTTGGATTATTTCCATCATTTAATACTTTGTCTATCTACCTATACCCATCTACCTGCATTTATGTCTTGAGTATCCAGGGAAAATAATTCTATTTTAACTCCTTTATAAAAATAATAAGATTAAAAAAATAAATATTCGCACACATTATTGAATCTATTAGTAACGCGATTTGACACATCTTTTAAATTATTACCTTAAATTCCAAATACCGGCAAACTGTTTGCTGTGCTGTTTTTCGTAACTGTTGAGTAAAGAAACCCAGAATAATTCTATTTGAGAGGCAATAGTTATAGTCATTATTTTCTGACCATTGTTTCAATGACTTCTCAAATGGTTGGAGAAATTTATTACAGTTTTCACCAAAAATCTCCGCAAGTTCTTCTTTAATTTTCTTGCATATTTCACTAGAATATTCTTGATTACAGAAAACCTTAAGTCTCCCTAAGAACTCATTTTGGTACAAGTCTTTCCTGTCATTTTTATCGAATAACTCCCAAACCTGAAATGAAACACAAACTATTATTAAAGAGTGTTAAAATACTCCTATATTAGAAAATTATCAATATAAATTTGAGATGAAATTAATGTAATAGTCATAACCGAAATAATTTATTAATGCTTATTTTGGATCTTATATTGTTTGTCCTTCTAAGGGGGGGGGTGTAATGGAGGGGAAGGTAATGACCGTGAGAATAACACTTAAGCGTTGAAGACTAATATCATCTCAGTATAAAGTAAGGACAAACCACCAACACATTAGAATTCATTGCCACAATATCGTGTGATCCCATTTTAAAAAATAAATAGAAATGAAAGATATTTTATTTCATATTTAATGAAACAACATTTTCTTTTATCATCTTGTAATTCATGTGTTTTACATTATAAATATTTCTTCATCCTGGCAACACTGTAAAAAATAAGATGTGGACAATTTGAGAAAAGTTTACACCACTAAGATAAAAAAAACTACAACCAAGAAATACCACAGACGAACAATTTTAATATGTATGCTCTGAATTCTTAGTTATGTTAAAATTGTAATATAAATTAAGAATAAACCTCGAAGATGTTTCATATGTAAGGTGTTTCTAGTAAAAAATGTCAATTTTCATTGTAATATAGTTAGTTACACACTTTAGTAATATTATGTAATATCTACATTTTTATGAGTAAATAATACTGCAGTTCTTTTCTCGTGTAAAATATCATTTCTTTCTCGTGAAAGAAGTTGCAAAAATTAAAACACAGCAATCCATTTAGTTTTCCTCCAGTGCGATACAACATGAGTGAATCCTAAACCACACCAATGTGATGCCGTTCGAACCTTGAAGCGTAAGGCTCATGGGATAAACAGTTAAATGTATTTATGTAATTGTTAGATAATAATATGTATTCGTAAAATGTAAAACTAAATAATTCATTTGAACGTGTTGTAAGAATCACAAATCTTAGTGTAGCCTTGATGGAGGTCAAAGTAAAGATGGGCCTAAGTTTAAGGTGTTGAAAAAAGGAATTATTCAAGAAATTATTTCTTCGACAAAATAATACAAATATAAGGTAAACAGAACATAAAATCTGAAATAGAAACTTAAGAAAAAAGTTAACGTTTTAGTGACCTCTTCTCCACTATATCATGAAAAAATTCTTGGTATATTTAAGAAAACAGAAACACAGTTATTTAGGTACTCTTGAAACAAGTTGTTGCAAACTTACGTATTCCCTTCTTCTGATGTGCAGAATAAGAGCTAAGAAATCTAGGCAATAATAACCACTTAACGTAATTTCGTTTTCCGTATTTTCTTAAATTCTAATATTTGCCGAGTTTTCTGAACTTTAAAATTCGCCAGAGAACAAATTGGACATTTATATCTTAATTGATACTGTATTGAGAATTTTTAATAATCTTGGTTTACTGTTTGATGTTAATTTTTTATTAATTTTGAGATGGACTAGAAGATAAAGTCTCAAAAGAAAATCAATCAAGGTGAAATGTTCCTGTAAAGACGAATCCTTTTGAATTCTTGGAAATGATGAAGAAGAAATTCGTAATCAATTATTGAAGTTAAAGCACAAGTGAAACGACGTATATTTTTGACAGTCGTTAATGTTGTTCAGGAGATACTTTCGCTGTTCATTTAAGTATTAATTATTCGATGTGTCGAGTTAATGAGAATAATTTTATAACTATTTTGGAAGAAGAAATACCTTTGGGCAAGAAGAGTCGAAGCTGAAAACGTCCTCAGCTCCTTTTTTGCTTGTATGAAACAGATCTTCAAAAGGGAAGTGTTTCTTCTGAGCAACGGGAGAGAGACTCTGGCGTTGCCGGATGAACGGAATGGCGTCTTTCGTGGTGAATAGCGCCAGATGCAAGTTCTCCAAAGGAGTATTTAACAGGAGATCCGAAAACTCTTTGGTTCTTGCCTGATCACGCAGATTTGAAAACCACTCGAAATACTTTGGTAGGCTAAAATCACCCTTATCGCTCGTAAAAGACTAGAAAAACACAAAAAATTGAATTGAAGAAATAATTTTCTTCAATTTTAACAGAAGGCTTGAAATACATTTCTTTAGAAAGCATGTGTGCGTATTTTTATCGCTTCCCTCCAAATTTAACAAACATTGGAAAATAAACTTTAACTCTTAATTCAAATTAAACTAGCAAACTCTGTGAGAAATATTTCGTTCTTAACTGCTTCAAATCCAATCGCCCCTCTGGTGGTTCAGGTGGTAGCGTTCTTGCTCTTCCCCAAGTCACCCTGGGTTCAATTCCCGGTGGAATCAGGAAAATTTGTAACTTTTCTCATTAATCCCAGTTCATATTACTGTGGCTACTGAATAGCGAAACCTCCCTCTCTCCACCTTCTGCTAGTATCAATCACTCTAAAGTATTACTAACTACTTCTACTATCACCTCCACGTGGGTCAAGTTGTTGGTAAACCCACCTTCTAACAATGGCCTACCACCCACCTCCTACCCCCTATCGTTCCATGTAGATAAGCTTCAAAATCACACTACAATTCCCATTTACAAATACTAATTTGGAATTTCAATTAGTCACTGCTCAGTTTGTTTTAGGTTAACTAATTCTTTTCTTGTTTACTAAACTCCCACCTGACTGATTCAGTAGAATAACAAACAGAAATGATCAAAGTACCTTTTCTGTGACTACGTTGTCTTGAACGCCTGGCCTCGAGTGTTTTAATTGGATGAAGTAAATAGATGGAGATGATCCCAGAAGTCGCAGGACAAGATCATCTAAGGGTCTTGCCGCTTTAACGTTTGAGAAGAGCTCAAATTCTAAGCCGTTTTTGAAGGCCCTTAGTGCGAATAATCCGGCTAACTTCCATTCGTATTCAATTCCGTCGGCGGTCGCAGCTCCCGGCAATCGCTCTAGGCGACGCTGCCGGGGAGAGAGAAGACGGATCTTAACATTTAGATTATTATCACCCTTTCATTTTATTAGAAGTATTTTGTATTTGAAAAATTAAATTTGAAAAATATTTCTAAACAGTTAAAATTATGTTGGAATCTACTAGTAAGATAACAGGTTTTAATATAAATATGTTTTGTTATTGTTTATAGCCCTATAGAGAGTATACTCACCTCCTGTGCGACCGGAAATTCCATTTCGTCAGCGGAATGTGATCAAGAAGAACTGACGGAAGCCGCCACATTTAACCTAAAAAGAAGGAGTCGGATGTCAAAATACAAAACTCAAACTTTGCTAGTGATACGTAGACGAGTTGTCCAGGTCTAAATGGTCAAAAAGAAGGATGTTTTTCCTTATTTAAACAATATCTCATTACCAACGGAGCTATAGTTAGCATTTACAATTCGTTGAATTGAGAATAATTTCAATATTGAAGGTTTTTGTATCATTAAAGAACAATCATGCCTACACGAAATGACTTCCCTAGAAATTATTTTAAAAAATTTAAAAAGTCGGAAAATAATAAATCGAAAGAAATTTTAGCAACAAAATTCTTCAAGTTTATTGTAACACAGAAGATACATGGTACTGTTATTGTTAAGTCTGATCAGTGAAACACGCTCCCTTTTCCTCCTCGGTGATGTTATTTTATGGTTTCTTTACGAGACCTGCAGTCACTTGTCCTAAATGAATTGTAATATGTTATTCTGACGACAGTCTCTACTTTTAGACTGACACCCAAAAATATTCTGCCCGACGTAAGACGAGTAAGGATCAGTCTTGTAAAACGTTTGAAATCTATAAACTACAAAATAAATCATAATTCACGTGTTTTCATTTTTGAGCAACGAAAATTTTCATAAGAGAATCTAGGAAAAATTGATGAAGTGTGTGACATAGTTCAAAATTTTTTACACTTTTTACAGCTAAAAATGGGCAATACAGGGCCGAAGTTTAAGAAAAAATGTCATGTAAACTTTTATGAAATTTTTTTATATTGTGTTATCGCGTAATGAAAATATTCATTCTCATCTTGAAGTTTGCGAATTGTATTACTTTTTTGAATAATCGAAAACTAACATTTATAGTAAAATTAACTAGGGTTCAAATGAAAGCTTATTAAAAAGATTTGTAACGGTTTTTTAATTTTTGTACCACCTACACATAGCGCATTAAAGGCGGTGCCGTATTTAATAATATTTCAGAACACAACTTTTTCCCGTAAATATCTCGGACACATTGGTTCATATACAAAAAATTTAGAACCAAATTAGTAGAAGATAAAATTCTGAACAGTTTGAGATCTTTTTTGAGTCCGTGGAATAAATGTTCTCAGTCTTCCAGTTCTTAGTCCAAACAATAGTTCCAAATCTTCTAGTACTCAGTCTCCGGTTTCTTTAAGCAGAACACTCGTTTTGTTGAAGTTATTCGAGAACAGGACACTTACACGAGAAACTCACAGAAACTCACAGTAATCATCTTGGGTGGGAAGAACAATATTAACTTGGGTGGTCATTTCAACGAGTCTGAACATCTACAAAAACTAAACATTACCTCTAAGCACACAAACATAGTACTCTCTAGCCTGCTTTCACGCTTCAACGTTTGACAAATAAACCTGGCAAACATCTCCCAAAAACATCACCTGGCAGACACAAAAATCACATTTTTTGATTTGCAACCGCACCTGACTGCCAAGGACTTTACTCAGCACGGTTTACATCTGAGACCGTCTGGGAAACATCACTTCGGTAATCTCCTAGCTTCACATCTGACAACACATCATCCACCTGCCCCTTTACACACTCCTGCACTTCCTCCTGCTCCTACCTCATCTCCTCCTCCTTCGATCTCCACACCCATTTCTTCTCCTTCTTCTGTTACATACTGCTTCCTCATCTCCCACGTCCTCATCTATTCCTTCGTCCTCATCTCCTGCCGCAACCATACACAGTTAACACTTGCGCTCAGGAGTACGATGTGGTACTCGAATGTGACAATCGCGTTCGGATGCAGTGTGCGGGCTTGATTCGGAACAAGAATTAAAATTCCTCTCCAGAACCTAACGTCGAATCCTTTTCTCGTGAATCACAAACTCTTTGCGAAAAAAAAATAATTATATTTCATTATTATGTCCAATCCCTTTCAAACAAATTGACAGTCATTGAAATTCTGGTACACGAAAATCCATTCGATTTGCTATACCTCACAGAACATTGGCTTTCAACTAACAATATCAACGATACCGACATTTCTAATTATTATTTAGCAAGTTCCTACGGTTTTAAATTTTAAAGGAAAAAAATCCCCAGCGAGGTACAAGTATCTACGTTCGCAATGATATTTTATCTTCTCCACTGTCAAACTACGTGAACTTCTGCGTAAATAGTGTGTTCGAATTTACTGCAGTTAATCTGACCGACACCGGTATTATTTTCTTGTGTATTTATGGACCTACTAAATCAGATCTTGACATACATTTTCGGAACTTCGAAATTCTTTTAAAACGTATGACACGTAAATCTACTCAATAAATTGTGATATGTAGTGATTTCAACATCGATTTCCTGCGTACATCCGACTCTGAACATTCACCAATTAATCTATTCAAAAATCTAATCGACTCCTTCAGCCTTATAACTACGATAAACGACTCCACTCCCCTCTCCGGATCATCTCAAACATTGCTAGATCAAATTATAATCAACAATGGAATCTCGTATCTCCCTGAAGTGTTTATTGCCGGATACAGTGATCACATTGCCCAAGTATTGACTATTAATAATAAACTAAAACCACTTAAAATCCTTTACAAATTTACAAGAGAGTTTAATGACATAAATAAATCCATATTTATAAATTATTTTCGTGAAGAAACATGGAAAGATGTTTACAATTGCCAAAACACCGATGACAAATTCAATGTATTTATCTCAATATTCCTAAAACATTACAACTTTAGCTTTCCCATAAAACGCAAGTTAATGAATACAAAGAAATACAATAGATGGATCACCCAAGAGATAAGGATTTCTTCAAAAGCAAACGCCGTTTATATTATCTTTCAAACCGCTGTAACCAACCACCCGAATTCCATGATTATTTTCGTAAATATAAGACTATTCTTCGAAAAGTAGTCTATGCAGCTAAAGTAATGGAAAACGACAGGCATATACTAAAATCGAACAACCGGATGAAAGCCATGTGGAATATTGTTAAAAATTACACGTCAACTTCTGATAACCGCGAAGAAAATGTTTCTTTACTAAACAATGGAAAAATCGTAACAAATCCTCAGGACATTGCAAATTTGTTTAATTCTCACTATTCAGAAGTTGGTAAAATAACGAACTCAATATATCCAAATAAATGTTCTCCAATTATATCCACCCACGTAACCAATTCTATGTTCACTTCCAAAACTAACGCCAGTAAAGTCATGACAGTCCTCAGCTCATTAAAAAAATTTACTAGAGTTTTTTATTCCATTTTCGTTCTCCGCTGTATGAAATCCACTTATAAATATTTTTAATAGTTATTTATGGGAAGGGGTGTTTCCTAAAATATTTAAGAGAGCTAAAGTGAAACCTTTAGACAAGAAAGGAAACAAACTTAATATTCGAAATTACCGACCAATATCTCTACTACCCACATTCTCAAAAATCCTAGAAAAATTGTTCTATAAGCGTCTTCTATATTTTTATTAAAAACTAACATTCTCTCTGACGATCAACACGGATTTAGGAAATACTTTTCCACGACAAGCTCCATATTTTCTTTCTTAAACGATGTTACCACATTTCTTGACCGTAGAGAAAATCCTCAGGGTGTTTTTCTTGATTTATCCAGAGCATTCGATGTCATCGATCACGAAATTCTTCTTTCCAAATTGCATTCTTTAAGTATTCGTGGATTTTCACATCAATGGATAACTTCTTATTTAAATGATAGATATCAACACGTCGAAATCTCCTATACTAAAAATAAAATACTTCAAATACAAAGTCTTTCAGAGGAAAAGCCACTTACTTGCGGAGTACCCCAAGGTTCAATTCTCGGCCCTATACTTTTTTTTATTGTATGCAAACGATATGCCATCATCCACATCAGATTGCAAAATGTTTCTTCAAAATGGTTTTTTTGGTGATGACTCTAATTTACTATGTAAACACGCCAACTCACAAAATGTTTTGTCTAAGCTTTCGGTTTGGATCCATGCAAATCATCTAATTATAAACACTGACAAAACAATGTCATTTCACAATAGTAATACAAAATATTTACACCACGTTTCTCTTTCTTTAAACGGAACACAATTAAAAACTGTTACGAATACAAAATTCTTAGGTCTCCAGATTTAAGACAACCTCAAGTGAAATTGTCACGTTGACAATCTTAATTCCCATTTAGGAAATTGTGTTACGCATTCCGAATATTAGTTAACGTAGTTAGTCCAGTATTTCCCGATGTGTATATTTTGCAAACGTTTACACCCATTTACGTTACAGCGTTATCTTCTGGGGATATTCCGATCTCAGCATTAAAATTTTCAGAATTCAGAAGAGGATAGTTCGAATAATTTGCAAGTCTCATCCCAGGAACTCTTGTAAACCTTTATTCACGGAATTAAATATCCTACCACTTCCCTGCATTTATGTTTTTGAAACGGTCGTGTTTGTTAAGACCGAATTACTAAATTGCCTTCTTTGCTTCATACGAAACAATCTCGTTCACAAACACAATACCTGCAATAGTAATAATATTTATCACCCTAGAGTGTCAACCACTCTTTGCCAAAAAGGACCATTTATTCGGGAATCGTTCTATATAATTAACTGCCCAAGAATATAAAAGATATTATGAAATTGAATCTCTTCAAATCCGCGGTTAAAAACCTCTCCTGCACCAGAGCTTCTACAATGGAAAAGAATTTATTTAGTTTATTAAAAGTTAAATCCATCTTGTACTTTATCACGCCATTGCTGTAGTACTTCTTAAATAATTTATAACCATTTAAAGAACTATTTTCTTGCATGATTATTGTGTCTTATGATTCATATTAATTTAGTTTTATGTGCACTCAACTTTGGCACGGTTTTTTACTTTAATTCTGTAGCCCCATGCTGACCAGGTTTTTTCTCCGGTTTTCCTTCGGGTAGAGGAGGATTTCTTATACAGGTTCTCTAGGCTTTATCTAGGGGCATATTTATTGTAATAATAAATCGTGAATTTAGTGTTATTTCAATTCTTTTGATTTTTAAACACTATACTCAGAATAATCTATAGTTCGATAATAATTTGTACATGTAAAATAATTTTTTGTGTTAAATTACAAACATATTGACATTCTATTTGTAAATCGCAATTAACTTTTTATCTTATCTAGGAATTTTTGCTTAAATTTTGAATCCGCCTCTGCCGTAGGGCTCTTGATCGGAATGATGGGATGGTCCCTTGTTTGCTTCCGAGGTGTAAATTAGTTTCTTGTTTTCCACGTAGTCATACGCAGTTTGTACTGCTTTTTGTTAATAAAATTTATTATTAAATAAAGAAGAAATATAAAATATGAGTAAAGCATTTCTTTTGTGCACAGTAGTCGAATAAACTGGCAGAAGATTTTAGAGAAAATGTATCCGTTTTTAAATGTCATCAAAATTTTAAAATATCCCTGATGAAGATGATAAAATCGTGTGAGAATTGCTTCTGTGTCAAGAGGATTTGACACAGAATACGCTGCTCGCTGGCACCGAGTGGAGGTTCCTCTATGCTCTGGTCGGTTTCCCCGTGGAGGAATTCACTTGAGACAGAGTGCGTCTAGAGAGAGAGAGAGAGAGAGTGGCCGAGGGGCGTTACGTGTTTGATTGGCTGCGACATTTTTCAGTAAATGTGAAATGAATTACAAATTCCCAGGTACACAGCAATTGAATTCATTTAATTCACGTCTCATTCGATGTCTGACGGACAGCAAACCAATTACACCTCCTAAAACTCGAGAACCACTAATCCCACTTTCGTGATTCTTTTTCTAATTCATTGATATGTTCTCTGGTAAAGCTTACAGATATATTTTGTTACCTTAGGTATCACACGTAATAGGCAATAACGAGAATAAACAAAAAAACAGGGCAAATTTGCGTTTTAGGAGACATATATTCGCGTACGCTACCAAAACGGTTAGAGATAGGTGGCAACAATGAATGACAATATTCTTTGTCTCAACGAGTTCTACAAAGAAATTTGCGACAGTATATGTCTATCTACAAGTGGTAACGAAAATTATTGAAAAAACAAAACGTTTTAAAAATAGACATGTTAAAATACGTCGATTTGAGAGCGTAATTTTATTATATACAATAAAATACTAATCCCATTAAATGCATACTGTGTTTTGTGCATTTAAGAACGATGAAAGCTGTCTTTAAATCGTACAATTTGCACGAGTAGTTTAGATTTTACAAGCGTTTTATTTTTACAAAAAGCCTCTGTAAGGCGCACGGGTATTAAACCCCGCCATATATATTGTATATTTTGTTGTTGTTAAAATACAGCCCTTTTTGAATTCAGTTAATATTCATAACAGAAACTCAAGGTACAAAAAAACCATACATAACACTAAAAATTTAAGAAAAAAATCAAAAAAGAAGTCAAGACGTTACATTTATTAAACAAGATAACATATTTAGAAATATCAATCGGATTTAAAAAATTATCAACACATTACGTAGTAAACTCCTAAACATGATTTTACTTTCATATGATTGCATGAATTATCTTCCACAATAACCTCTATGCAATAGCATAGTAGGAAGATAAAAAAAAACACCTTCAAAATTCTTAACATACATACATACATACATTCACACACACACATACGAAGTTGTGGCAGTCAAAATTTTAAAGTACTCTCCCGGAACCAATTCGCAAAGATCCGATTACAATACTTTACTTATACACTCTGCGTAATTAAAAAGTTTTAAAAAAAGTCAATAAAAATGGAACTTGACTATCGAGTGCTCAAATCTGTGTGTTTCACTTTTCTCACCAATTGCACTTTCTGTACAAACATTGAAAAGAATTAGAGTCATTTTTGAGTCATCATGGATAAACTTTCGCTTATATCCTTTGGATGTCCTGGCAAAAGTACTTGCTTAATATAGCGAAGTAAAACTACTAAAACATAGCAAATGTAAATAGGAACGCAATTACTTTCAGAATTTGATACCGAAATAGGCATTTGCAATAATAATTCCACAAAAAATGTGGAAAATACTGTTGTAAAGGAAATGGCAGCCGCATCACGTGACCGAAGGTAATGCATCCATTATCAAAGAAGTGCCAAACGACAATCTAAAGGGTACCACAGAATAAGACACCCAAATGTCATTGACCCGTCGTGTTCAGATATTTACTGATAAAATATCATAATTAATCACATTTTTAAATTTCCTTACTTTTGGTATTATTTCCTACTCTAAAAAAATAGAATTTTCTGCTTTTTATTTTTCTTAAATATCAACCAAAATTCACTGATCGTACAAGTCGCTTAGATGAAAAAACACTCATATCTAAACAAAAATATTTTTATAGTGGTTTTTATAGTATACGGCCACAATAAAATTCCACAAATATATCAAATAATGTCAAAACAGGACAAAACGAAATTACTGAGGTTTAGAGCTGATTTTCTAATCACCAATTCTGCACGTGCTGACCTAAATGCAGCCAAAATTTCAAGTTTCTACGTGAGACGGACCAAATTGAAAATTGCCAAATAGAATGGAAAAAGTATAGAAAATATCTAAAATGATGTCCTCTTTTGCAGTTTTGTCTCGCTATCGGACGACAGTAAAAATTTAATGTTTTAAAATAGGTTCTGTAAGTGAAGTACGAAGTCTGTCGGAGAAAACATAATTGAACTTAATACTTTGCAAATGATATTAGTTATATAGTTTGAAGTAATTCCATACGAAACGTTCCAAAAATAAATGAATTGGTCGCTCAATAATTTTTGAACTTTTATTTTCTCTCTTCCTTTCCTCATTATTTGAGAGGTCAAAACTGATATTTTTTTAAATTGATCTCAAACTGTTTACGTGGGCGGCTACTTTTATACCCCCGCGCGCGTGTATTTTCGTGTTTGTAAGCATTTACATAACCGCTCGCATTCCATGAATACGGTATTCAATAAAGCTCAAATAAAATCCTTTATCAATATCACATTTCATTTTATAAACTTTCTTCAGTATATAAATTGTATATATATTTTACAACTATGAGAAAATTTCGAGTGCACTAGGTTTACAAAATTGAGAAAATTTCACTTTTTAAGAATGTATCGAGACAAACTGAGCGGTACATACAGCTTTATATTTTTTATGAGTGTAGATCTATATTAAAAGTATTACCAAAATATTTATCAACGCTATTACTTGCATCCTTCGTTTCTTATCAAGTTTTGAAGCACAAATTTCCGAAATAGGAATTTTTTTCCATTTTTCTCCAGTTGAGGCTGAATCTGATAGGGTTGAAGATAAAATTCTTAAAATGACATGTTTCAGACCAAGGTATCAGGTTTATGAAAACTAAAATACATTGTTGTATTGTGTATTACGCTCGTAAAAAAGTTACAACACCTTAAATATGAAGAAAAGCGCAACTAAAAGAAAAAACAATTTCTCAAACATTGCGGCTGTCTGACTTCGATTTTGTGATTTTCATATTATTTTATGAATAGAAGTTGTACGAGTTGAAATATATTGTATTATTGTTTTCACATAAAAAATATATATTTAATGTCTCATTTTCGTAATGAACGTTAATACTAAAAGAAAGATCTCATCAGAATAAAAAGTCAAGTAGACAGCAGTTAAAATAGTAGTAGTAGTAATAATAATAATAATAATAATAATATTAGTGATACCCATAATTTCTATATTATGTGGCGAGGCTCGGGCCATCTGGCCCGCTTTTCCCCATAACCACTTTTAAACATAGATACATACAAAATAGTTGGAAATAATAAACAAGAAAACAATACACTAATTCTTACACATAAAATTTCATAAATCAAAATATTGAAAATTGCAAAAACTAAAAACATTTCGTATTATGACAAACAGAACACTAATAATATTACCACCAACTATCAAAAGCTATTTGTATTATTAATATTACAATCCACATTTGTACAAAAATCTTATATAAAAATTAAACATTTAACTACAGGAAGTACGAGATTACATATAATAAAAATGCATACTAACATAATGAAACAAAGATACATACATACAAACTAACATAATACATTTTAAACTAATTTTAAATAATTGATATTAAAATAAGAAAGTAGCTTACTCAACATGTATCATCAATGATTTCATTTAACAGATTCCTAATTTGACTTTACAGAAATTTATATTTTATTTTATTTTAGTGCACACTTTTTCCATCGTACTACTATTGAAGGAAGTTCATCAGATGCTTTTTTGAAATTTATAAATGATTTACTATTTCTAATATATGGAGGAAGATTATTCCATGATCTTGCTGTGGCTACAGTGAAGGACTTATTTAGAAAAGATGCTGCATAATTTTTGTTGTCGAAGTCTAGATGAAATTAGTATCATAACATTATCTGTTAAGTATGAAAGTGAACCGAAATTGATAATTTTGTATAAAAGACAGACAATGATACGTGTCTTTGCTGTAATCTAAGAGTATTGTTAGATTCACAATATTCAGAAACATGACCATACTTTTTTACATCATATGCGAAACGAATACAGGTATTTTGGACTTTTTGAAATGTTTCAGCTAATCCAGATGGGAAAATAGCATTCTTTTCATTAGTGTTTCTTTAGTTTTTCCTGGTAGACATCTTCCCACACATTTTAATGAATGCATAATGGCATAAACTTTCTGACATACTTTACCAACATGAGGTCCAAGATTAATAGATCGTCCATAAATACTCCGAGATTCACTCCATAATTACTTCGAGCAGTCAGTAACAGACCACAGATATATGAAAATTATAGATAATCCAGCTGATTTCCCGTGGCAACATTCGCAATAATTCCCTTATTTTCACTGATGAAGTGGAGTGAATGTTTTTAGAGACTTCTAATTTCCCATTTCACTCCTTTGGAGGTATTTTCGTGAAATCCTTTCTTAGCGAAATTTTCGATAATTTTTCGTGTCTCGCCCGTCCCACTTCTAGGAGTGACGTGCACTGCATGCGCTCTTAAAGTTACTTAAAGGCGTTGGAAATACTTTTATTGATCTCAGAGTACACAAACACCATAACCTCGACGCTAATATCGGCCTTTTACGTCATTTTTACGTCCCGCCCTTCCCATCCCTAAGTCTGATTCAGTGTCCTTACGTGATCTCAACTTAAACTTAACGGCATTGGTAGTTGAAACGTCTCGTCAACCCTAAAACCATGTATTCGGTGTAAATTTAGTTTTCTTTATTTAAATATTAGTTTTAAATAATTTTTATCCATTACACCCCTCCACAGGAATGCTAGGGTGTCTTTCTTTCATTAAGGCTAAATTTAAACATGTACGATATCAGGATTTTACTATCGACTCAGCGACACTGAAAATTACGGATTTGTATCAGATGTGTGTCATGTTCGATTATTATTTATGGTATTCCCTTCCCTAGTTGTGATGGGTTCCATACGGACAGATTGTGAATCTTGATGTCATTGAGAATATCACTACTAATTTCAGCGGCACTAACATCGATCACTTGTTATCCAAATATATCAACATTGGCTTCAAACAATTTAACTTTCTAGGACTTACAAGATAACTTGTCCTATAAATGCATGTAACTGTCAATATATAGAAAAAGTTATTACTTTTTAATACCTTTGTGTAACTATGGCTAACAAATTATAATGAGAAAACCACATCCGAGCGTTACCAAACAATTACGATCGTCAATTAGGATTTTTCTACCTACGCAAAATTTCTGACACTGACCTGTCGCGTAAATTCTAGATTAATGTATGCCATCAACGTTTGGGGAAGTACATATAAGAAGCTAATTAAGAATTTAAAAACAACACAAAACCACTTCGTTCGTGTTATATTTAAAAATAAACGAATGGGTACCTTCCCATTCTACGTAGAATTAAACATATTTCCCGTTGAACATAGGTTTGTATTTAAAGTTTCTAGAATTTCTTACTTAAAAAGCGGAAATAAAGGAACAAATGATTCAATATGCAAAGCACGAAATAGGGAAAATAGAACTTTCAGAAAACTTAAAGTAAAAAAACAATTGTTTGGACAATCCTATCCGTACATAGGACCTCAGTTGTTTAAGCAGATGGCTTACGAAATTTAATCCTGCAATAAACTGAAACATATAGTAAAATGCTAAAGTCTTGGATATTAAGGACATCTGATATTAATTAATTAAGCAAGGTAATTAGTAGAATATGTTAATATATCACAAATAATCATTTAAAATAAATTGTTCTCCCATGTGCACTAATTATAAATTAATTTGGCTTGATTTGTCATATCATTATTGCATCAGCGAATAAAAGTACATTTATATGAGTATAATATTTATACACATCAGTTGTATAGAAGTAAGATTTTATTTGTTTGTTTTTCTCAGACTACAAATAAATGTTATTCTTAGTTATTCCTAAGTAAAACATAAATTTTATGTGTCTTGTAATTACACTTTATCGGTGTATTATCCAATAAATTATGATTTTATTAATTAGCCTAATAGCTTGAAGTAAATTTCTATGCAGGCAGCACAGATTGTGGCATGTTGACAGCAAAGATATTTACTGGTGAAACGGATACTTTTTTTGTTGCCATACATTTATATTACATTCGTGTAACTGACCTACTACTGGATATTGTTCAGTATTCCTAGAAGTTTAAACTGTGTCTTATGTTGTAAATATCATAGAAATAAATTATTATTGTTATTATAATTATTAGGAGCGCGGAAGTGATGTGACAACCTCTATAAGAAATACGTACACGATTACCCTCTATAGAGAAAAAACCCTCTATAGGGATTAACCTCTATAGGGAAATTTGTGTTGGAGGTAAGGTGTGATGTAAAAATAATCGTAAATTTACCGATATTAGTTTTGTCATAGTAGTTTTCAGGACCGCTGATATTAATAGTGATATTTTGGATGACGTCGAAGTGGTATGATGGTGAATGTGGTATGTGGTATGATGGTGAACTTACAAAGCACCGGGGACGCTCTTATTTTTCGCAACGACTCCGGAAAGTATGGTTTCGAATCTAATAAAGAATTTTTTTTATTATTTCTTCATCTCATCCCATTATCACCCCCTGCCTAGGAACGCAAGGGATATTTTACACAGTCAGTCATCTTTGTATCAAATTTGGTTTAAATTTCTTCAGGAACTCTTCAGTTGTGGTGGGACACATACAAGAAACATTCCAACCCCCATTTCACCTCGTTAGAGGTGGATTTTCGTTAAGTCGTTTCTTAGCAAATGTCTACTCCCTAAAAGCAAGCTGCGCCTCATTTCATGTTTGTAGACTTTGTAGTTTCTGTAATTTCGTATTAAGTCAGTGAGTGAGTGATATATTGCTTTTATATAGATTGATTATTTGATGGATATATAGGATTAAAAAGTTTCAGAATACTAGTTATTAAATTCCTTTCCTTATTAAATTGTTTCTAATTTTAATGTCTTTTTGTTCGAATTCATCCCACAATTGCCTCACTTGCAACGTAAAGCAAGTGCTTAAGTGATCGGCGCTTTGAGCTCAAAAACATTTTTACTTGATATAATTTCTGTTAACTGATGAAATTTCAGTCTTCAGATATATAAATATAATATTGAGATGAACAATTAATTCACCCAATTAAGTGATGGGCTAATTTTAATTGCACTCAGTGCAATTAAATTGCGCGCGGCGACGGTCGGGTTTTTGTGAAGATGTTAAGTCGAGTCTGTCGGGACTCTCTGTAGAGTGCTTCAAGCGCGTCAAGAATTTCCGAAGGACCACGATGACGAGTGTTAGTAAGGCTCAGTTCTGTGTGAGTTTATTAACTAAACACTTTGTGAATTTTTGTGGAAACAGCGTCTAGATAGAATCTAGATAGCTACATCCGAGTATTACAATTGCGGGTGAACTTTTCAAACGCTATATGAAATGAGACATAGAATTAAAAGCTACAAAGAGTACATATAAATATTTTATGCGTGTGTCCCACCATAACTCTGGAGTACATGGAGCATGATACACATATGACTGACTTAATGACAACAAACACTATGGGAGTAAGAGATCCCTTGCACCCTTAGGAAGAGGGTGAGAAGGAAATGACATGAAAAATAATTTAAAATTTCGATATAAGATTCGAAATCATGCTTTTCGGTGCCTTTCCAATGAATAGGAACACAACCAATTCTTTGTAAGTTCACAATCAGTCCACATTGCAGATAATATAACCCTTGCCTCTTTTAAGTAGGGGTGGGATCGAAGAATAGGGGTAAAAAAGGACAAACGGTGTTGGTGATGAATAAATCTCCTCGACTCCCGAACGAGGGTCATGCCCGAGAGTGCACCCGCATCGCCTGTCTAACGATGGAACCCGACACTGCCTGTGACCACGTCTCTGCTTACTACTAAGTATTGAACCGCTTTCACGTACATGGCGTTTCTCTGTCGGAAGTGACCAATCTCCATTTCCTCCCCCCAAACTCACCCTCTTCCCTTTCCTTCCCCTCCAACCACCCCCAGGTCACCTTCTGTCAGCCTGGAAGCCGCTCTCCAGAGCTGACCGGCCAAGAACCCGCGACACAATGAAGATATGAGAAAAAATTAAATTACGGAATTTACGTGAGCAAAACTGAGGGTATAGACGGGCAAAGCTAGAACTAATAAATTCTCGTAAATGCGTAACGCGAAAGAGTGTTTCTGGTTGCTAACTGATCACGACGATTCACTGAACCGATCGTGATGAAATTTGGCAAGGAGATTGTTTAGTTGTCTAGAATGAACATGGG
Source organism: Laupala kohalensis (assembly GCA_002313205.1). Lineage (NCBI taxonomy): Eukaryota > Metazoa > Arthropoda > Insecta > Orthoptera > Trigonidiidae > Laupala > Laupala kohalensis. The sequence continues at coordinate 77,829 of NNCF01126449.1, forward strand.
TTTACTTTTATACTTAAATTGTTAAAAGAAAGATAGAAATTGTTTTTACAATCAATGTCGACAAAATAGAAAGAAAAGAGTTATATTCGTTTACCCTTCCTAAAAGGAGATAAGTAGGTGACAACTATAAATAGAATTATTGTTTGCCTCAAAGTGTTTTACAAAAACGTCCCCGACACCATATCTAGCTGAAAAACTTCCCTAAGTTGTGGATAAGAAGTTTTTTAAAATAGGAGAAATAAAACACTTCAATTTAAGAGAGTAAATCAATCAAAAAAATTGTAGGTTGTTTTGAACATTACACAACGGTAAAAAACCTCTTTTAATCATAAAATTTCCACGAATAGTTCATATTCTACCAGATATTTAATAAAATGATACAGTTGCGTAATGCATCGGAAGCGAAAATTTTACCGGTACAGCTTCCGCAAGGTGATGTATTGTATAGAGTAGAGTTATATTAAATTATCAAAAGAAATTTACCTTTACGAAGACATGGAAAAACAGCTGAAGCACAAAAAGAAAGAACAAATCTCCTGCGTTTGAAACGAAGAAGCGAGTGAAGATTCAATCGCAATGAAGGAGAATTTCAAGGTGTGGCTTATCTCAGTTCGCTGTTCGGGGGAACTTATCTCATATTCGGGGGAAAATATCTCATATTTGCTGATTCCAAAGTCTCCTCAAACTTTGTTCTGATACGCATGCAGTAAAATGTTTTTGAGTCTTCATCAAATTTCTTTTGATGTCAAGAAATATAAAGTACACAAAAAGATATAAGGAATCGTAATAAAAATAACTTCTAAAATAAAATAAATGATTTTGTATTATATAATCAAAGTCAGGGGAAGAACGTCGTCTTTAGAAGATTGAGGCGGATTGCGATTTTTATATACAAGACATGTACACGGTACCATATATACAAAATGATTAAACTTTCACATTTCTAGCAATGAAATTTACTTTACTATGATGAACATTTTTGGACTTATTTATCCATCTAAACGACGCAAGAAACGATGGTTTCCAATGCAATATCGATTTTTTCTATATTTTTACATTTAGTCTCCTTTCCTACCTCGCCGTCGAGAATCCAGAGTTCTCTTAACCTACAGTGCTTGATCTTAGATAGTCTTCCGTGTGCCAAATTTTGTTGAAAATACTCCAGGCATTCTGGGTTTATTTTGGAATATTACTTTTCATCCCTTCTGGGGAAGATATTTGTAAACTTGTACAGTAATCAAATTACGTCATGCAAACCTCTATTTTCCACAAAATTTCAGCTCCAAGGCAGTCATCAAAGTGACCAAAAAACCAATAACGAAAGTTAAAATAAGGCCGACAAATATAAATACGCACGAAGAAAGTTTAATAAAATTTTGAAATAATAAGCAATGAAAAACTAATAAAATTATTTGTTTGATCTCTGTTGATTCCTCTTGGTTGAAGAGTGTTTAAATATTCGTCATCTCTGCATACCGTATTTAAAAAAATTATTATGATCGGTTTTGTAATATAAAATCATTATTAAAAAAGTACACTGCACTCAGAAGGACGAAGAGGGTTGTGATCATTTGCAGAAGATATAATACATCGAACCGCAACGCTGTCGAGAAATACATGAGTCTTAGATGTCCTAAATGGTGTCCTATGACAGTCCATCCCATGTAGCTTGCACCTAATCTCGTAGCCCTTTCGGGAAAGGATGGGGTCCTAATCATACGACGCAGAGCACCCAATTTGCTCTCAATCAGGGTCAAGAAATGTTAGTATCTATGTCTTTAATTCAACGGCTTCAAGACACACTCAGGTGCGATATCTTGCGGTGACCTATTTTCAAACCTCCCCTATGTAATATCTGGGTGATCTACATTCTCTTGGAAGAAAATTACATGACTAGTTCTGTAACATGTTGACTGAGCGTTGACTGTGTCGTCCAAGAAATATTTTTCGTCACCGAAGAATTGAAAGTGTAATTGAATGTGAGTGTGTTTTTACCGTCTTGTGTTTAGTCACTTAAAGACATAAATATACTATGGAAGATTGGTAACAATTATCAATGGTTTTATTTAGAAAACGTTGACTTTCATCTGCGCTTTGTCAACATTAAAATTACGTATTATTTGCAATCCATAAAATACTTTTATTCATAACGTTACAAATAGTGAAGAACAAGAAATGAGGCAATGCTATATCTTCTTTTGCTTACCAAAATACCTTGTGAATTTCATCGAAGTCGTTTAAGATGATCTTAGAAATTTACTGAGTAATGCAGTGGTAGCATTTTGCTGTCTACGCACTGCCGAGTAAAAGAACGCGAGATCGGACGCCATTTGGAAGATGTGTTTGGTGTTTTCATAAGGGTTTTTCTAACCTACTCCAGATCAATGTCGGTTTCACATTATAGGGCCTCCGAAAACCCTTCGTTTTTTTAACCCAATTTCTTCGTCTAATCCTGTGGAAAGTTGGCCCATTGGCCTGAACCTCGCTAAAACATAAAAATATGACTCTAAACAGACACAATAAATTCATAAAATTATTTCTCACTTAATAATACAGGATATACAGGACCTGTGTGTCTGCATAAAGTTCGCGTACGATACTGACTGAAGGGAAATACAATGTAGTAGTTGGAGAACAGTGCTAAGAAAACCAAACGGAATTAATTAAAACTCTGCAAATCCGATGGGATACAGCAAAGAAGGGAAGCGTACTTCATAAATACATACCTCACGTAATATTTAGAGAGAAGAATAAAAGCTTGTTCAACCCGGATAAGAACCAAACAGAGATTTTAATAGGATAAGGTAATTTTAAACAGTACTTGAAGCAGGTAAACAAGGAAGAACTCGACTTGTGTTTATGTGGGAAGGAGATGGAATCACCGGAACATGTGAGTTCTACGATACTGAAAGGCGTTGGTGCATAGAAGATTTGATGGGTGTAAGAAACATCAAAAGCTGCCCACAGACCATAGTGTCAAAAACACTTTTTGAAAAATTCCAATAATATTCATATAAAAAAACCAATAATATGTAAAATACATATCCTTACATTGAAACAAAATGTTGTATTATGTACTTTAGTAAGCAATTCATTATGTCGCAATTTGACTTGACGCTCCAAACTTCCAATTTTCTTGGTTAAGTTTTGGCACAAATTCACACGATTATAAAAGTTAAACAAAAACAAATCGTAATATTTCCGTACCCGACTCAGAAACTATTCACAGTTTAATGACGATATTCATTTTCATCAATAAATTGTCAATTGATGATAAATTCTCTAAATTACACCGGCTCGACTCCTATGTTTGCAAGCGCTATGTCATATTTTTGACACCATGTTAGATCCAGAATGATGCATTCGAATACCTGTACTTATAGTGCTTTAAGTAAAGTATGTACTGTAAAGTAAAGTGACTGNAATATCGCGCACTTGTTTCTTGATGGTTGAGATGTCTATGTTCCTTTCAAAAATGTAATCAAACCGTATTTTTTAACATTTGTACCCTCAGCTTGTTTAATGATTTTAACACATGTAGCCTCAGCTCTTTGAAAAAAATGGATCTTTCTTCGTTCTGAAACAATTTTTTTTTGTAAATATTTACTTTTACTACTCTAAAACTAATATTTTAATGAATTATTTTGTTTGGAAATCGACACTGGATTACTGCAACACCACTCTGAATGCACAAATTTGATTAAAATGATGAAACTGGTGCGCCCTAAAATCACTATTCGTAATGCTCAATTTCATTTCGGTAAACCTGAAACATTATTGTGTAAACAGAATGTTTTGTAAAAATGATGACCTACTTTACTCTCCATCACGGTTTTACGATGAAACAACAATTGACATTATCAATAACAATCAATGTAACTATGTGAATCGTCCAATGAAAATGTATATGAATCAGTAAACACACAATTGACGATCACATCGAATGGAAATAATATTAACACGCAGCTCTTTGGTCGAATTGTATATGAGATATAGTGCACCCTATCTTCTTAAAATAACGTATGTTTCTGGCATCTGTGCAGTAAGATTTTACTTCGCGAAAGATCTTGTCGAAAGTTAATGGGTTTAATGTAGTTCACGAACTTCCCAATTATGGAATATTATATTTAGATTATACACTCATGTATGAAAATTTGTTTCAAAATGGCTTGAGAAATATCTTTAAACACTTGAAGTCAGCGTATATGGTTGTTAATTATGAAAATACATTCGAAATTTCAAATTTTTAATGTGACTGTACCTGGATTGAAACTTAGAGAAGAAAAAATATTTAAATTTAACTATGCCGTGAGATATCAAACTGTGACAATAATTCTTCTTTAAAACACATTAGATCACTTGGGATATGTCACATATATTAAATTGTGAATTTCATTAATATACGAACTAAAATAATACGTGTTACTTTACACATCATTCATTGCGGCAACATTGTATTTTACTTCAAGTTGGTAGCATTGTAACTCATAGCTGACGTTCTGGGTAATAACCAACGCGTAAATAGACGATAGTTTTTGAGGCTACTTCCAACGTTGATTATTTGAAGAATGTCTTTAAATCATCAAATTTAATGTGGAAAGGCAAAGTAGTCTCTGAAAAAGTATTCTAACAACAAATAGCTCAAAGTAATTTATTCCAATTTCAATTTGAAAGAACGAAAAATTGTACATCAATGTTCTCATCTCTTTGAACTCGAAGTGTTGGTAATTTAGAGGTGACATGGCATTAGTGTTCGCACCCTTGTGACGAAAGACAAAATAAGAGGTTCACTTGTAGCGCGGCGATGTCACGTTTCTGTAGCGGCGGTAGCGTAATCTCGAGTAAGAGGGCATTATTTTACTTTTTATTGAATATCTCATTTAGATCCCGTGACTTGATAGTGTCAAAAGGTTTCATACTTTCAGAATACCAGTATCATTTCAAAAAGTTTTAAGAAATTCGTACATTTGCTTATATAGTTTTTTCTCAGTTAAAGTTGAAAATTCCTGAAATCCCATAAGATACCATGTTAAATTCAAGTTGCAATAACTCGCAAACTATTCTCGTGAAAGTCGTGAAACTATTCCCAATCAACAGTCATACTATCAACAGGTTTACAAAATGTAAACAAAATCTAGCATTTTCGGTCTCATATGAAGTAGTACCTTGTACTTCACGTAAGAGAGGTTAATATTAAAACGTTATCAATTTTCATTTTTATATGCCTATTAAAGGACGATATATTTAATAGTTATATACGATTGACAGACATAAATAGCTATATCAATATTGAAAGGAAACATATTTTGGAAGACATTGCAGTTACAATCATATAAACATATAACAAACTAGTTTTAATATATTTGATTGAGCAACATTTTTTCTAATAATTCAAGTTAATAACTCTATTGTTGGTGGAATATATTGCAAATGATATATCTTGTTGTTACCGTGAGCTAAGGAACGATGAGATCATTTTTGTTCCTTCACACCCATTTAAAAATTAAAAATCGAATACATCAAAGACATCTAAATTTACATTTTTTACAAACAAAAATAGCCATATCTCAATTTTTGAGATATAGGCATCTTCTGGTCCCAAAAAGGGACAATCAGACTTTTTGTATAGCAAAAATTCAAAATCACACATTTTACCTTATTTCACCTCTTCTTAGTGAATGGTTACGTTACGTTATTGTCCGAATTTCGTGTTTATAGCTCCAGTAATTTAGGATCTGTGTTAGGGATTAAGTCATTGCCCGAGAGCTTATAACTCAAAACATCTCTATGATAAGTGCATGGATGCTAATAAAACTATATAAAGTTATGTTTTCACCTCTTCGGGGTCGAGAATACAGTCTTCGGGAGGGCGGATGGTAGTTGAGGGGTGATGGCTGGCACTGGTTATTGGATTGCTTTCTGTATTTTCTAGACATCGCAGAATGTAGTTCATTGTTACAAAAACGTATTTGTTACAACAACAACAAAAATTTGAGAATACGTGTGAGAAATTTTAGGATTTATAATTTTCAACTGCAAGAAAAAACCATGCAAATCTATGTAGAAGTCATCCTAGTCATTTGTGCCAAACCATCACTTATCAAAAAAATGTAAATTTCACAAAGAAAAACGGAGATCTAAAACGCAGACAACCTCTAAAATCGGAATGGCTAAAATACATAATCTTTCAAACGTATACATTAGTGGACAACACAGAAAAACGTATATTACGTTATAAAAATAATAAAATAATTTAAAAAATCTGTACAGCATAATAAACATTATGCTTTCGTAATGATTTTTCTTTCATATGTACCACTAATATCTCTCGCTTCCTAAACGTTTGATCTTAACTGTAATATCCACCATGTTCTTTATTGACGTCACTAAAGACAATTGTCATTTCCCTTCCTCTGCATATTTATTCCACAAATAAATGGGTATTTTTCTTTCGAAAAACGAATGCAACTATTATTATTTAAATTTGTGCTGTAATTATTATTAACTTTGTAAATTATTGAATGCGCTCCAATGTTTTACTTTAAATTTACAAAAAAAGGGGAAACTGGTATAGGACTCTGCAAATCTTGCTTCAGTGTAATACATGTTTCAAAAAATATATGATGAATAATCATATCTCGTGACTCCGTTTGAAAAAGAAATGCGAATGCTGTGAAGATTGTTCAAGAAATATGTATCAGCCATTTTAGTTTACGTAATATCTCTCTTTCTGGGGATATAAGATAATTTCTTGGACAAATTGGAGATTGAAAAACATGATTTACATTCGATTATTGACGTTTATTATATTTACTCTTATTCTGAAATTAGAATTGTATGCTTATTAGTTTTTTAGAATAGTTCCCACTAATATTCTCATCGATTTACACTTTGGTAAGTACTGTTGACTCTATAAAGTTCTGGCCTTAATTCCTTAAAGAGCGATTTCTTCACGACTCCTACTCAAAAACATTAAATTATCAAAAGAACTTACCTTTACGAAGACATGGAACAACAGCTGAAGCACAAAAAGAAAGAACAAATCACCTGCATTTGAAACGAAGAAGGAAGTGAACATTGAATCGCAATGAAGGAGAATTTCAAGGTGTGGCTCATCTCAGGTCACGTGTTTGGGGGAACTTATCTTTTAGTCGCTGATTCCAAAAGCTGCACAAACTTTGTTCTGATACGCGTGCAAGCAAGTATTTTGAGTCTTTTACAACATGCATTTTAAAAATAATTTATTCGAATTCAGCAGTAAGAAATAAATAAAAATCATTTTACAAAACATATCATGTGAACCAAAGAATTAAAAATACATTAAAATTTAATGTGTATTGTGATCAGCCCGGATTACCAATTGCCTGTCGGATTACCTAAGTTGTATCAACTTTGGTTGAACAGAATTTTATCTATTAATTATCTGTGTTTACTGTCTTCAAAATAATTATACTATTCACACTGCAACCACATGACCCATCTTCTCTCCTTTCCATCATCTTTAAATAATTATTGAAAGCATCGCTACCTGTGAGTATTTGTGCCATTGCATCCCTCGCTGGAACCATCTCCTGTTGTCATGATTTTGTGTCAGGCTTCCCTTGTCACGTTGTTTGGGAATAAGAGTTGCGGAACGAGGGCTGCAGTCTGCAGAAAAGGAATATTAAGAAAAGATAACTTAGACAACTCACCGAATGAAGGCAAATAAAGAGAATCATGAACCCTTCAATAAATACATAACACGACTTCGGGAAAATAAAGCATGTTTGATAAAGTAGATACGTAACGGTTCATATTGTGTATCGTAAGGTCTCATGAAATGTAATAAAATGTATATCATGTAATGTCTCGCGACGCAGACATGACTTGAAATAAATATGTAAAAAAACAAACTATTAGCGCTCTTGCATCATACTTAATGTAAGAAATGACTAAACTTTCACATTCCTATGAACGATACTGTGATATAAATGAGAAAAGCTACAACTTTTTTTGGTCCAGGAATCAACCCCGGGATGACTTCAAGATGAGCGAAGACGCTACCACCGGAGCCACCGGAAAAGCCATCAAGATTTTGGACGCAGAATACATTGTAACATCGCTGTTGCAAATTTGGTCAAATTCAACAATAAAGGTCAAGTGAACAGTCTGTGGAATCAAAGCTCTTTTAAGCAAATGATTAACATTTCTTAATTGTTAAGACTTCAATCGATTATTTCCTAAAATCGCATATGTTGACTCAACTTTTAAGCCTTTCAGTCAAAAGAAAAGTAAAAATTATGTTAATAAACAAGTCCCTACCCATCATCAAACATATAGGAACTTGCATTTCTTGCTTCCTTGCCAGAAAAGTCTGAACAAGCTTTTCCTCGTTCTTCTTTCGCGTTTTCTGTAGAAAGCTCCCTATTGGTTCACTGAACAATCGATATTTGCATTTAGCTACGTGATCAACTTGTGACGTCACTCGATAGCGCTCATTTAAGTTCTTCCTTATTTTCATGTTTTTTAGCTAGCTGAGTTTTCTTGGTATTAAACTATTTTGTTGGCACGTCTATCTCTCAATACCCTTCTCCTCCTCTATTAATTTAGGTCTTTCTATATCTTGTGTAATTTTAAAAATAAAATGTCAAATATAAAACGTTGAATACGCTGTAAAATATTTTACAAAGAGTTTCCTTAACATGTTCCAATACGTGAAAGTACGACATACGAAAACGCGAGATGGGTTCTCAAAGAAACTTTGGAGGATGTATCTATGAAACAACTAAAAATAATCTTATGTAGTTTTGTTTTCGAGTGGGTCAAGTGCAAGATTGGCACATTTAACGCGAAGTCGAACTTTTTTCATGATGCACTGAAACTGAATAAGCAAAATAGACTCGTCACGGTCTTGAAAGTCGTGGAATTAGTTCGTTAGGATTTTGCTAGGAAGCGCTTTTCAATCTTCCATTCTAGATAACTTAGGAGTATAGTTCTTCAGTACTTTTCTGGTATACTCTTAGACCGACCTTACGAAAGCTCTCTCATTCGCTGGTAAGTCTGTGCTGCGTGTGGTTTAGTGCATTGCGTTCAAAAGAAATTGGTTGAAATTCCTTAATTAATGGAATCGTGCAGTACTTTTGAACATGTGTTGTATGTGTTAAATGATTCATCGCTAGCAAATACTCATCGATAAGGATTCATCATTTCTTTAATGGAAAAGCAGGTAATTTGGAAAACGGGTTCGTATTGTTCTTCTTAATTTTGTGATAAAGAACTTTGACTTATTTTCTCTGTATCCTCGTATTCATCAATGAAAATGAAACTTCCATTCGTTCGCTCTTCTAATCGTAAGGAATGATTATTGAAAGTAACTCTTATTATAAACTTTTTGCTGCACTTCTTGAAATTGATTATACTGTGCTTTTGCTTCAGTTTTTACTTGTTAGCAATACGATTGTTACTTATTTATACGATGCTATGAATAAGAGCTATGACTTTTATCTTTCTCTGAAAACCAATTTGTTTATTATTTCCAATTTTTCTGTTAAATAAAATTCGCAAAATCCGGTGGTGCAGCATGAGTAATAAAAGCTGCACATTAAACACATTTACTAATGATCAATATTTTAATAGAAATTTTAACAATTGACTTTTTGAAATTTCGTGTCTCAAAAATGAAATAAAATAGTTCACATTTTTTATGAGCTATTTAAATTAATATTTGATACATTTGAAATAATTTGAAACATAACATTGATATCTAGATGAGGCAGTAACTACAATCCAAAATATAAGCTAAATGTAAAACCGAGAAAAACTTTGTACTGTTATGTAGACAGCTCGTTACAATTATAGGACATTCGATTCAAGGGGATAAAGTAGCTGCAATTCATGTTTACTCCGTTGCCATAATAACACTATCTCTCACAAAACCTGACAGTTGTTTCACGGTCATTCTAGAAGGCTTCTCGTTAGTTTTTGTTAGTGCTCGGTGTAGCTAAATGTGAATTCGAGACTCACTAGGTGTGAAATCGAACTCATTATTCTAAAAAATGTTATCTATCATTACATTTTGACACGTGTAGTGACCTTAGAATATTTCTTTTCTGCGTAATAACTCGCGATAAATCAGTCTCATTTTCCTAGGATTGCTAAACTTCAAAATTGAGTACAAATTATTTTTTTAATATAGTGGTTATAATACTTAAAGTTGTCTAGCGCCGTTCTTCAAATTAGCTAATTATTTATTGGTGTTATTTGGAGTTGTTCTAAAAGCAATAATCGTGTTCGTAAGCATTTCATGATATACATATTACTTCATTGTGTGTACAAACACTTAATTGGAAATTAATTATACAGTAAGTAAGACAGTGTTTATTAACAGCTCAATATCTTTAAAATTAAGTGACATGGATACCTTTGGTAACAATCAGTTTTGGAAGATGATTTGGGTTTGTCATCTGTTCCCATGTTGACGGTTCATATAGAAGTTCTGCCGTTTTACTTTCCGATTTCATATTTATATTAGTATGTGCGTTTTTAAGTTTAATGTAACATACACAAATAGTCGTTTTTATAAGCTAGAGTATTTAGTTTCACGATGCATGCGTTGCATTACAATCTGCGCGCTTTTTCAATTAAAATGAGTTTGTTTTCTTAAATAGCGTTTACGCAGAGTGCTTCGCACGAGAGATAGCGAAAATTTATTCAAACAATTTCCACTACTCTACGATTCTGGTGTAGTTTCAACAATTTGTTCCTTCTGTATTGAAGCAATTTTCAAAATGTTCTGTAAAAATAAATCAAAGTGATCCCAAAATTCATATATTGTGGAGGGAACCCCCAAAACCAAAGAGTAGTTCAAATATGTGCGCACCCCTAGTGCCACCAAAAGAAAATTTCTTAAAATAGTTTCCGTCCGACCGGTACAGTCCAACAATCAATCTTTTCAATTACTCTTCTCGAAGACTCATTTAAGATAAAGTAACATTAGAAATTTCACCTGGAAATCTAACATAGTTGCATACTCTGTTTACTCATCCCGGAGTCAATATTTCTGATCGTTATAGATTCTATCCAAAGCTATTGGAGAGATGATAAACTTCACCAGAATCGGCATAAGTGCTATCTATTTATTCGTTGAAGTATGAATTACTTGCATCGCACTGTTAATCTCTTAGTTAATTTCCTTCTTTCACGGGAAGGTCATTTTACACCACGACTGAAGCTCGCTTCACACGATGCACATGACAGCGACAGGTTCGATTTTTCAGTATCATCGTTTTGACAGTTAAATAAAATGGATGTGGTCCTTGCTTACATTGTTTATTGCAGATGTTTTGCGAAACTAAATTATTTGACTAAAAGAGTAATGCGAATATACGATTGTAATGATTCACATTTAGGTAGTTTGGAGTAGTTACATAGAAGCAAACTGATGTGTTCTATGTACGTTGCTTGATGAGCTCCAATATTACCGAAACCTCAAATAAAGTGTTTTTGTGTTTTTTTCTTTAAAGTGATTTCATTTATCGGTTCCTTCTTTTCGCCAATTATTTTTCGTAATGAAAGTAGCTCCAACGTTAAGGTTACTCGGCTGCACCACTCAAAATAATGTTTATACACGTAAAATATTTAATAACTACTGAGCTCGAGGTTCGGTTTTGTGATTTATATAAATTAAATATATTAACTAATAACTGGTTGTTTCATGTATTTACCTTCCAGCGATGTTTTTAACTTTTGAACCTACAATTGTTAAGTTAAGTAAGTTTTAATAAAATTTATGAATGCATTAATTAGGACACAGAAGTGTGCTATCTTTCAACAGTTACTCGATCATTCACGATAATTTGTTTGAAATAAATAGTATTTAACCAACTTTCGCGGTAGTTCATTAGTGCTAGTACTATTTCCAACAGTAGTTGTTATTGTGACGGAACGAGGCAAAAGGTTTTTATTGGTTGACACTCCAACATTACATGTAAAACTACACGGAAAATAGAACATGCTCGTTTTGCAAAATCTTTTACGCCAGAACGCAGTTTAGTCCGCGATGACGTGATTTTCTGTCCTTCGAGACTGGACAGCTGACTTTGCAGCGTTTTGAATGCTATTTTTAAACCCCAAATGTATCGTGTTAAGCGAGCTGAAAGCTCTTTGGCCTCCAAACTTACGCTCGGGAACACTAACGGATGAGCCTCCATTAAAGTGTATGAGTTTAGAAGTATAAACAGTTAGTGGAAAATGATTTCATATCAGAGCCCCCCAAGGGACTTACATCTAGTAAGTGCGTGTTTGGCAAACACGGGGCCCTGTGCGAGTCTGGCATTACTTCCATTTACTTGTGCAAGGCTCCTTCCTTTTTCTTTTCTGACCTTCCTTGGTCACCTCTTGTTCTTTTCGATTTCGACGCTATTAGGGCTAGGGTATCATTCATATTCCTCATTTTTGTCCCTCCCTCTCATTTTTGTCCTCAATGTTTTGATGTATGTTTTGAGATATGTTCTGATATATTGTAATTCAGGAGGGTTTTTAGTGGGTTTGGTCGAGTCATTCGGCGAGTCCCCATCGCGAGGAGAGTCATGTTGTCTCTCCCTAGTGCGTAACTGCATTTACCCTACCTGTACAGAATTTTAGGGATCTAATTACCTCGATGTTGACGAGCCGTAAAACCTTACACACACAAAAAAAGAAGAAGAAATATTTTTTGAACACTCAAGGAATAGATATTCCTCCAATTATATATATTCATAGCAGAATACTTCTTCGTTATTAAATGTTATTACGAGAATTTAATACTGACAAATCAACATACGTCTTATTTGAAATTGCTTCAATTTTGTTCGCAGTAAACTTTCAAAATTTGAAGAAAATTCTATGATAAGAAATAATAATGAAATCTTAGTCAATTTTGTCTGACCTCAACATATTACTAGTTCTAAACGAATTTGTGTTCCTAGTAATTTTTTGCGATATTAAATTGATTTAGATGTTTTTACACTGTAGTGTTTTTATAGATATTTCTCTATCACATTATTACAAGAAAACACGGGATTGAAATATCGTAGATACCAGGGATAGGGGTTGCGTGCGAAAATTCTGTTGCGAATATCTGTAACTTCTTCTGCCAGGAGATAATTAGATATGAGGCGTTATCCTATGCCATATTTATAATCAATCACAAGGTAGCCTAATAAAATACTATGTTTTATTTATATGTAAAGTTTCTTGTTCCTCGCACTTCCTTCGATTTNCACTGAAATTGAACTTCTCTCCCACTTCCTCAAATAACTTCCGTGGAAAAGTGACGAGTGTCGTCTTCGCCTTGGGATTCAAATAAGATACCTGAGCACGGGACACGTCTCTGCATATCTTATGGCAGGTCAGGATATTTGTCATTGCGGATTTAGTGGGAATTCTTTATGTTGTTAGGGAAATATGGAACAATATGAACTTTTAAATTTGAAGTAGTCACTATATTTTATGCTTTGTTACCATCCAAACATTCAATTATCCGAACTATTATGATAGAAAAGAAGAAAAAAGCTTTTACCTCTCCCAAAACGTACGAAGAACTATCAACAATTAGAAAAAGAACCAATCCTATTTAGCTGATTTCAATTAAGCTTTTTCTCTCAAATAATTTTCTACCGTGAACTTCTATGAGGGATACTACCACGTAATGAAATGAATTTTGATTATTCGAATCTTTTATATTCTGAATCAACTCAATAGCGTTTTCGCTCATGAAAATATGTAAAACCAGATTTAGAAGTTTTTTATCAGCTTATAATTTAAAATAAATTCTAAGACTAATTTTGCATATTTATATTCACCAAAATTTTAATGACCTAGTTTGAAAGAAAATGAAGAACTATAGGAAAAGTATCTAAAATATATAGAACCTAATTTTTCTTACTCTTTTTCTGATTACATTTGATTCTCTTTTCTTGTGAAATTTTTTTGAGAGATAAATTGAAAATAGTTTTTAAAAATTGTATCACCGATTTTTATTATTAATTGTTAAAACGAAAGCTTTTTCACTGTTCTAGTTAGCACCTTCAGGTTCTTAACTAAAAAGAATATATTCGCAAATACATTTTTTTTAATAATTTGGCAAATGTTTACTTTTTTGGGAATAATTTGGTAAATGCTTATTTCTTCTAAATAATAAACCTAAAAATGATGTTTGCGTCATCAAACTTTTTTGCTTTAACAATAAATAATGAACATTTGTTTTACTATACCAAGAAATATTTCCAATTCATATATCATGTACCAATGAATATGCTGCCAACAATCCATTTTTGTTAGGAGATACTTGTTATAATTGAAACCATTTTACGTTATTTGTGAATTTGAATTTTTTTTGTATTTTTTCTAGTTTTTAAGTAATTGGAGAATTAAGGTTGTTTTTCTCAAACAAAAATTACGAGAAAATGTTATGTAGCTTCATTCACACCGATATCACTAACGCGATGGAGCGTCTAAAACCAATCCTTAATGCGATAACGAACGCTTGGGATTCCGTGTGACGTCAGGCGCGTATTTTTGCAAACAGCGCTCTCGGACTCTAGACTGCCAGCCAGAGCAAAACTTTCCGACTCCGTAGAGCGCTAGCAGGAACTCTACAATAATTTAAGGATCAATCCTAATATCTCACACTCTCCTAAACGTGTAAACTTAAAATTGTTGATGAATATCAAGACAGATAAGTAGAGCCCGTATGTATTACAACTTTCTCAGCTCGGAAGTATAAAGCCGAGTTTGGTGAGGCCAAGATAACGTATCGTATTCCGTCACACTCTATAGCAGTGACATAGAGTTAAATCAACCAATGCACAGTCCTGCACTCTCTGTAAATGTCGTGGAAGCAGTCATCATCAATTCTTGTAGCAAATCTTTTTCAAAATCTAAATATGAGTATGTTGGATGTAAGGTGACTATTGGTTACCAGAATTACATATTTTATTGTCTTCAATTTCATGATGTTAAATACAATCCAAACTAAGAGCTAATACACGAAAGACTTTTGCTTGTGGAATAAAATATATTATTTAAACTTCTCGAGTTCGGAGTAAAATACGAAGAAAATACACGACAAACATGTATATTTAAACATACGTGTATACATTTACATACAATTAATTATAAATTTCGATCCGGATTTCGATTACGAAGGAAATTGAGAAAGTATTTCTGGAAAACAAGGTGTGTTTGGATTTGAACTTTGAAATGCAAACAAAGATACTGTTAAAACAACTTTGTTTAATACAATAATAACAATATAATTTAACATTTAAAATATTACCGTGGAAAATTATCATGATTACATATTAGTTGTGATTTCATAGAAAATTTAATGATATCCTTCATTCAACATTATAATTCTATAAAAAAGTTTAAATGATCAAAGAAAATAATTAATCTCTCTAAAGAATTGTGAAACCATATAAAGTGACCACGGAAATTTCTTCTCAGAGAATTTCTAATTCCACATGAACTAATCCCAATAAAAATGCAATCTTTCTCGAAAACAAAAGATTTTTAACAGAAGTGTTTCTGTTCAAGGACTTACAATGCTTTGGAGCAGACGTTTTCCAATGTCTAAATTAATCTGGAATATATTGATGCAACGCCGCTACATATTCCTGAAGGACCTACGCTAGAAAAGAACAGTCTGGTCTCAAATTCCCTAACCTAGTTCAACCGATGTCATACCTCCATATGAAACATACGGACCGTGTAAATGAATGCAAAGGCTCCTCCTTGATGGCCAATCAGCGCCACGAGTTTTCGTAGTAAGTAGAAGAGAGCGTTATCCGAAGTGGTAACATCGAAAGCAATATGGCGAAAGCAATCTCGACGATAGTACAAAAAATAGTCACAGAATTTATTTTGATGAATCTTGGTACATGTGTTAGAAGTCTTAAGTGGAGCTTTTCCACAGAATCAATTCTGCACAGGAGCGGGTGGACAATGCTCTCCAACGAAGTGATTCAACGCACAGTCAATATTCTCTTGTGGCATCGAGAGGGACAGTGTCTGAAATTACGAGTCTCAGAGAGAGAGGGTGATCAGATGGACACGTCAGATAGTTGCAGCTGGAGAGTGAAAAGGATCAGGTGCTTCAACTGAATGTTGAAGAGGTTTTGAAAACAGTTAGTTACGAATTAGAAACGTAGTAGCACTTCACTGTATCGAAAGATGGAACATTGATAAAATTATAATTTTTTCAAATTTTTTAATCAGTAAATTTTTCATTTAAAATACAATAATTTTTTATCAACAGTATTCAACTTATCATCTTCAAAGTCGTAAAATATATCGAATATATAAATTTATTCCCACCGTGTGTCAATAGTCGGTGTATAAAAGGTCAATAAATTTTAGAAGTTTCGTCTGAAAGTTAAATAAATTGGTACTTTATATATTAGTTAATAACTCTCAAATAACTTTTTAACGTTTATAATATTAACAAATACCCATTTTTTCTACAAAATTCTTAAAATCAAACGATAACATGCCTCGAAAGAGGCGGATTATATATATGATTTAAAATCTCATATCTTAATTTTTTAATAGTGCATTTTCGATGGCCTTCTATATGATTCACTGCCTTCTGTACGCGACTGAGGAACTAAATGACATAAGGGGAAGAAGAGCGAACCGATTGGACAGGAGAAAATAACACGATGTAATTGAGTAGATCGTGGTTTCAAGTGAAGCGCTCAGTTTCCCCTCAAGTTTGTAGAAAAGTGGTGGGGAGATGACGTAATTGAGAGTGCTGTATTGTTTATTGTACATGAGTTCTAAAATGAGCACAAGTTTGACAGATAATTAAATTGTAACCAGATCTGATGAACTCTGTGAAGAGCACAGAAGACACAACAATAAGAGTAAGGATCGTTGTTCCTATAAAATGAAATAAATAACAAAATATAAAGTACATTTATATTTTTATTTAGCATAATGTATCAATAAGATGTATAGTAATGTAGATGGCCCTTACAACATTGATTAAAGTTTTAAAAAACAATAAATAATATCTCGTATATTGCAAATGAAATAAATATTGCATATTTTTCACATTTTCACAATTGTATCCAGAATCATAAGATTGTTAACTTGTTTTAAAAACCTATGAGACCCACACGATTAATCATTTCATTTAGAGAATAGGGCAATAAACAATTTTCGTCTTATTACTCACTGTCTGTCAGAATGTAAGTAATTAACTAAAAGACGCTTGGAACTGCCTCCGAAGGTAGGTGTGCAGGAGGGCAGAAGTAGATGACATTGAGTCCCTTATTTATCCATCGCTCTTTTTCCTGTTGTAGTAGAACCTCCTCAAGGGCGAAGATTACACAAGCGAAGCAACAAAGTTCTAGAACTCTTACTTTATTGCTCCGTCATATTTAAAACGTAGCTTAAAGTTTACAATACTCTCGTGGTCACATTACGCGTATTTATTTTGTAAACATCAAAGTTATTTTTCCTCTTTAAATTGCATATTTCAGCAATTCATAGTGAGACACAAAAAAAATCACTTGACTATAATGTTCTCATCGATTATAAAAACATTCGATATACATGTTCTTAATTAGTTATAAAAGGATTAGCATTTTTTCAGTGTTAATATTCTTTCATTGAGGATGTACTCTTCTGCAAAAAATACCTAACTATAATTAATAGAACATCTAACGTCATTAAACAACATCTATTAAATTTAGAAAGTACGCTTTCTATAATACTACAGCTATTAGAAGTCTCTACAGCTATTAAACGTCAGGACTTTATAATAAAATATCTTATCGTAAGCCCATAGTGCAGCGATTTTAAAACTTAAAAATTAGATAACTCGTATTCAACACCATGAAATTCATAACCAACTTTTACTGGGTGTTAAAAATAAACCTTTGAAATATTAAAATGAAACTGTTAAAGAAAACAATCTTTTTCAAAACTAAAATTTTAAAAGTTGCAGTCAAATTCAACAGTCAGTTATTGCTGGAGTGGCTGTGTTTACCTTAAATTAAATTTAACAGAAACAAGCTGTCACTTTAACACTCTTTACGACAACATTAGTTGATTTTCAATTCACTGTAATCGTCAAACGGTTTATTTTCCGCTTCATTACAACATAATGTCAGTTGGCCAAAGCACGTGATATGATAATGGAATTTGGAGTTGCAGATTAAATAAGTTTATTGCCTTCCGTGAGGCCATGCACATTTTGTAACTGCTTTGTGACAATAAATTTATGTATTTGTATATGTAATTTCCATGCAAACTCTGTGTTGAGTTTCTAAAAAATTAGATATGATGATATAAGTTTACAAACAAACTACTGTCAACCTAGCCGATCTTGTGTTTTACTGTTATGACACAATTAATGCTTCAGTATAATTTAATGTAGAAAAAATACCACATATCCATCAGGATTTTACTAGGGGATTACAATTTGGCTCTAGTATTCAGGGATTCTTTTTTTCAGGTATTTAAATTCAGTATTTACTTAAAATCTGGAATAATGGAGTTTGGTTGGATAATTGTATTTGTTTGGTTAATTTTAATCTAAAAGTTAACCATTTCAGTTTGTTTCAATTAATATTAATGACAACTCTAGTATAAATAGCAAATGGCAAGGCCATCTGTTATTGCCAAACAGTCATTGGAGGCCACATAAAATGAATGACTGTTTGGTGTTAACATATGGCCACACAATGGTTGTATTTATCTCAGAAAACTCATGAGATTTGAAAAATTAAATTTTTGACAAATTAAAATTTTTCTATTTCCATTATTGTATGTCAGATGTAAATACTATTATATTGTATATCTATGAAATTTATCCTCAGTGGATATGACACTGTCACGAAAATCAATGAAAAATTTTCCAAGTTATTTATTTTCAAATATAAATTGGTATGTGTTGAATTCAGATTTAAATTCCATCAAAACCCATTATTTGCAACAATATTTTAGAAGTGTCCTGAATAGAACCTCCACACGCCTCAATTAAAATACCGGAATCAACTCTGCTTTATAAGATTCATCAGTCTTTTAGTATTTAACCCTCTGGTGTCACGTAGATGTTGTATCAAATCCTTCTTCAGTTAAATGTAATGTACGTTTAATCCCAGCCCGTTTTTCGAGCAAAGTTCTTTAATTCCCTTGCAGAAAATTATCACTGAATCACACATGAGATTTATCATTGCTGTTTCATTGGAATCCTAGAATCCATTAATGATTATTTAATGATAATTTGATTAATGATTCAATACATCACCAATCACTGCAGCATTGAATTACATGTTTACTTGTACTTGCATCCCATAATTACTCTGCAAATTATCACTGCATCACTGACTTACAATTTCAAATAAATCCACAATTAAAGCTGTGAGATGTGCATGGAAAGGCAAAACAAGAGATTAATGATGTACAGGCTCCAATTTGAACATTTCAGAATATGACATATTTAGTGATGAAGTGATACAAACAATTTTAAATTTAACAAACTAACATATTTTGAAATTATAATACTGAGATAGATATTTTGAAGGTGAATGCAAATCACTGCATTAAAAAAAAAAAAGAACTTTATTGTCAAAAAAAGCAGTTGCAAACTGCATATGACCATGTGGGGGATAATAAACTAAGATACTTATTATTAGTTAAACAATGTTACTTATCACTAGGTTAGTTTCACAATTCTTCATACAGTTATAGTCTATTGTCAGAGCACTGCGCCGTTTTGAAGTGATTGTGTTCAGCGTTCTCCTTTTGGCAAAACAGTTATTACACTTTGTTCTGATTCTGGTTTTTATTTGAGATATTAGCTTGTTAACACCACTATCTGCAGATATTCTTAACATAACCTGGCTAAAACAGAAAATTAATTACAATAATTATAATACAATATTATGAGCATGTGGGGAATAATAAACTAAGTTACTCGCCTGAAACAAGCAATGGAGCATCCCATCAATTCCAATCAAGGGCCCAAGGGCAGTGGCAAATTTAATATTTATAAAACAATCAAATAATTTTAATTTTCTAATCAAATCAGTAATTTATGTTAGATGATTTTGTGATTTTGAAATCTCCCCAATTGTTGGCTTGCACTTCCTGTATTAGAGCAACATGTCATAATGTATTCTTCTTCATTCTTTGATATTTTCCCCATTTATTTTTTTATTTACTTTTCTCTGACATATGAAATTATCTTTCTCTATACTGGGGCTTAGAAATAAACTAGTGAATCTCAACTTCCAACTGTTGGTGAATTAACAACTCTGATCTTCATAGGTTTTGAAATGCTTTGTTCCAGATACCCTGAAATGTTAATTGTTATAATGAGAGCAATTTTTTAAGGGTCCTTACTTTCTGCTGGGGGCAAAAAATTTCAGTCTTTTTTACATAATTAAAAATGACCTATATAAATCTGTGAAATATAATTCAGATAATGTCTGCTTTTATGTATAACCTAATTTGGAAAATTATTTGTGTGAAGATAATTTGTGTTTTTCCTAAGGTTCTTGCCCAGTTACAGAAGTTGAAATTATGACTGGGAATGAAAAGAATTCAAGAGAAGTATCAAAGAGATGTATAATCATCACTGTCATATGAACTGATCTTTCCCATAAATCAGCCCAGAAATGAAATTTTCAAGTTCAAAATATTTTTGAATTGATAGCTCTGATCTGCATTGAATTTGACACAATTTCTTCATGGTATCTGTAAGTTTCAAATACAAAAAGTTTCAAAAATTAAAGAAGAATTACAATTGACTTTAGGAGTCTTAGCTGTTTTTGAAATGTTGGCAGGAAAAAAATGTAGAAGCTACAGCTTTAAACAAAAGTGTGCTTTTTAAACAATTTGCAGAGATTAAATGAGGAAAAGAAATATTTACAAATAGTCATAAAAATAAATGAAATTCTGGTAATTATTAATTGCGTTTTAAGTAATGTACATTGTATAATAGAATACATCATTCCTAAATTGTGCTCAATCATTTTTGGTTCTTTGCAACAATTAAATTAACATTAATCCTCTGCAACAATTTATATATACTGGATTTTTGTGGGGGCTCTTTAATTATTCTCTGTAAGCAAGCAAGGGATTATCCCATGAAATCTGATTAAGGGCCCTCAGGGTATGGCTGACTTATTACTTAAACACCTCCTCAGCTGAATTTATAAGCAAGTTAATAATATCGTGGTAAGAACTCGCTGAAGATGAAAATAAAAATACTTGGTACTTGTTATATCAACAAATACAAGAAAGCAATTCAACAAATATGCGAATGTATGAAATATGTCTCTATCCAAGGGACAACTGGAAAAACCTGAGCCAGGATGTAAGTAGACTTTTCCATCAAACATATATGTTGAGTAATTAATCTATATTTTCATTGAAATAGTGAATGATAAGTTCACCTAAATTCAAAATTAAATGAAAAGATAATATTATAATGTTATCAAAGTCTATATGTAGTTATCAATTTGGGATTATTGAGTAAAAGAAAAGGTGTAGAAAATATCATGAACTTATAAATTAACTGATAGTATTCATATAAGTTAATGAAAGCACATTTTTGGTAACATTA
This sequence comes from Laupala kohalensis, assembly GCA_002313205.1. NCBI lineage: Eukaryota > Metazoa > Arthropoda > Insecta > Orthoptera > Trigonidiidae > Laupala > Laupala kohalensis. Next base: position 99,427 of record NNCF01126449.1, read on the forward strand.
AAACAAACAAGTAATATATTTCACAGTAAAATAAAGCATATTAACCTTAACTGTTTCGATGGAAGCGGGTTAGAATTTTGGAACAAAACCAATATGATGCTCAACCACTGTCAATGTCACCCTCAATTTCATGGGATGTTGGATTTTAAGATGGATATTTGTTTTTTATGTGAAGTGTTGTTTTATGAAATTTACCAAGTTTCCTTAAGGTAACTTTTAACTATAAGTAACATTATTTTATATTTTACATCTTAATTGAATCTATTACATTTTCCAGATTTTTATTATTGATAGGTTTAATTTTCAATAAATAACTTTTCACCTGTTATTTTTTTTATATATGGTAGTAATAAATGCTCAGATATGGGTAAATTGGTTGTGTTGTTAACTAAAAGTAACTAAGAACAGTTTCTCACATATTTTACTGTTTTCTTTGAAGTATTTTGGGGTGTCATTATTTTTAATGCCATCTCTCTCTCATGTGTCAGATAAGGATATGCACAAAGATATAGTCTTTAAGAAGTAGTAACTGCCAAGATATTTTTGATTTAAATAGTAAAATCATCGGTTTTAGTAGCTATTTTGTATAAGAGGTTTTGACTTATATTATATATAATGTGTATATACTAATGTTTTTTCTAGTAATTTACATTTTTTTAAAAAATGTATCTGTTTACAAGAAAGCCAATAAAGATTTATATATTAACTATTGACCTAAAACTTCAGTACCAACACTGTCAAAGGTCGATGTGAGATTGATGAGTGTTCAAATCATTAATTATCTAGAAGGAAATAAATTGTTTTCACCAAGAAAATTTGGTTTCAGAAAAAATCTCATACTTTTTACTTTGGCCTTGATTACATACAAGACTGTTTGTATGGCAAGTAAAACATAGTTGCAAAGCTCTTTGATATTCATCATATCCCCATTTAGTCCTTAATCTTGAGTCCTTACTTTTTAATGAAAATTCTATAGCCATAACTCATTGATGGGTCTGTACAAGCTGCTTTCTGTAAACATGAGATATGGAACTCAAGGTTACAAAATCAAAGTGTGTCTTAGGAGTCAATTTTGGGCCCTATGCTGTATAACATATATATTAATGATTTACCTTCTAACATAGAAGATGGCTTGATTAAGAGTTTCGTGGTCGCTAGTGATTGTTGTATAAATGTTCTATGCAGCCATCCCTTAAACAGGGGTGAATAAAGATTAATATTTTAGAGGGAGGGGGATCATAACAAAATATTATATTCTTGGGCATGGGACATTCCAGAAAAACACACCAACCTTGAAGAAATTTAAAAAATTCTAAAGAAAATTGGAAGTTTAGGTAATCTAAGTGTTAAATAAGAAAAATACAATAACACCCAAATTTTGTGATTATTGTGATTTTTTGTGGGATAGGGGAAAGTGATGAATATGAAACTTTCATTATAATTCAACACGCAAGAAAAATTTCACCTTTTAAAATACAGAAAAATTTAAAGTTTTCAGGGACAACAACAGAATTACTGCCAAAGATAATACCACATTTTCCATTTTTTTTAAAAAATTTGGGGGGGATCATGACCCCTGTGACCTTGTATCCATGCCTACCCTTAATTGACAATAGAATGTCATCCAAAATTAACTTAGGTATTGATTGGTTTAATGCAAACTTTCTTGACTTAAACATAGAAAAACTCAAGAATTAGTTATTTCATTTAAGAATAGAAGAGCTAATGATGTTCAAACTGTTAGACTGAAATTGGTATTTCAGTACAATCTAAAATAAAATTGCAATCTAACTCTAACCTAATTTAACTAATGCCATTGCAGTGAATAGAAAATTAAGTATGGCTATATCGATAGTGCTATTGTCAATTAACACTGTCAATTCATTGTCATCTAAATTATGGGGCTACTTTTTGGGCAATTTATTCACTTGCTGAAGCCATATTCATACTTTAGAAAAGGGTAGTTTGAACATTATTTTAAATACCTGCTAGAGCTGGCTGCTGGTCAATGTATTAGATGCAGTGTTATGTCACTTCCTTATATTTTTGTACTTAAATGTCTGTAGGTAGGAAAACAACTTCCTCTTTTCAAATGCAGAAACGTTTACAATTGTAACACAAGGAACAAAATGGATCTAATCAGATTATTCACCAAGTAGAAGAATAGTATTAGACACACAGCTTCAAAATGGTACAACCATCTTTTTCATACAAATAAGAATTTAGATGAGAAAAAGTTTAGGAGATGGATGAAATTCATCCTCTTTTAAACATTCTTTTTATGCTATTAATGATTTTTATGCATTTGAATTAGATCATCTACCGTACTTTTCAGTACACCTAATATGTTTTTACATATTACATGACGTATGTTTTTCATGACATGAATTTTCATTACAATAATTGTTTCATTCCTTGAATCCAAAGTCGGACATAAAGGTTAAGGCTTACATTGTATGGAAAATGTAAACCTCTCTGTAAAATACAAAACTATTACAGATAAATGTTTATTGACCATAGAAATGGCTGGCAATAATTTAATTTAAATGATTTTTTTAACAAATTATAGAAATAAAATTCAATGAAGTTCACCAAATTTTGCTTTTTATGTTTTTATTTTCATGATGTTTATTTCGTGCTTTTGAATAGGTACATAGTTAAATAAATGAAATGATTTGTCAATGATAAATAAAATTATTTTTCTTCACAAATTAAAAGTTAATACTATAATGTGTAAAATATATTTATTAAGTGCTCTGCATAAAAAGTACAAGCTTCAGTCTTTTCAGCCCTGCTGAAAAATCGCTTTTTCTTCCCTAGACAGTTGCACCTCTACATAGCCTTTCCTGCTCTAGTAGGAAATGTCTTTCTTGATAACGACTGCCTCACGGTTTCTGTTTTTATAACAACTCAGCTTTCCAAGTATATATGATAGGAAAAAGCAACATGATGTCCAGTGAAATGCTTGACTCGATTTGATACTTTGTGTGTTTTCATGTCACCAGAAAAGTGCAATCGGTCGCTATCGAAAGAGAGGAAACTGAACCTGGACCATATTTCTCACGTCCTGTAAATACTCGGGGATAAACTAGTCAGGATTCGCGTAATCGCGAGATCAAAAAGCGGTTGAAGCGTTCTTTCAATTTTTAGACCAGCTTCTCTGGACGGTGTTCTCGTGCTTCTCAGTGCTTCATATTACGAGTTGTTTTTTTGAAAAGGTTCAAGTCTTTAGGCCTACCTTCCACCTAATATCATGACTGAGTGAAGAAATTGGGAGAGATGTTGGCTTTCGGGAAATGTAAGGTGTCGTAACCTTGGTCTGGAGGTGAAGGGAACCCCAACTGAAAACCACTCACAGTTCACATAGCGAAGACACTACTACTACGTCACCACTATTGTTCCTGTTTTTCTCGTACCCTTTGGTCACACAGCGACCTTCTCGCCTCGAACCATGTCATTACAAGAATCAAGTATGTATAATCCCTCTCCAAATATCTATTGTATTATTCTGTTGTCTTCTTGTCTTGTATCGGTTACTATTCTGTCATCCACATGTGCCTTCGACTATGTATCTTAATATATGTTCATATCCTAATAATGCCGCGTCTCATATTTTAATTTTTTTTAATATCTCTTATCAACCCAACCGATTTACATACCATAAATTCTTCATAATCATCCTTTATAGTTATAAAATATTCTCCAATTTACTTTGGAATTATAAATGGATAACTACATATTTATTAAATTATTTCTTTTATAAATAGGAAATCCGACACTGCCCGTGGGTTCTTGATCGGAATTGATGAGATGGTCCCTTACTTGTTTCCGGAGAGTAACTTAGTTTATTGCCCCCCACGTGGCCATACGCAGTTTGCAACAGTTTTTTTGACCATAAAGTTTATCTATTTAGTATGGATGGGCGTTCGCAAGAATTCTCCAAAACCCAGACAAATTCTTACTTTCTCTGTAACTGTTTCGGCCTCAATTTTTTATGTTAATTTTGTTTGTATGTAGTTCATTTTGAAGCTTTTATCTGAATCGTTTTCAGGACTTTTACTTTCCGTATACTTCCAGATTATAATCACATAGCCGATCTAATAAGTATAACTGATTATCCATAAAGCTCCTACTATCCGGGTGACAGAGCTTAACTAGAATCGTTGTGATGAGTAGTTCTAATAAAAGCTGCTCTTTGAGTGTTGGATTCGAAGTCATGTGACTTTATCAAAAGTGATGCAATATGGCTGCCTAACACGAATCACCAACTTCTACGAATTTAAGTAATATCCGAATAAATATTAAGAGTAGTCACAAAAGCGACTATTTGCTATAAAAAATACGAGTCAATAACATAGCAAACTAAGACATTAGGTAATACTCGTTCCACACGCCCGATGCAGAAAGAACAGAATAACGCCACAAGAGCAAGTGAATTGAATTGGTGGCAGATGTAATCGATAGATTTAAGTTTAAAGAAATCCAAAACTACTGCCAACATAACGCAACTATTACCTTTATGGGTGAAGTAAAAGCGTTGGTAGCACTGAGTACAAGCCGTGTAACGACAACAAGCCAGTTAGACTGACAATAAATGAATAAATTTATTTATAATTTGTCACGAGAGTAGTTACAAACTGACTATGATCACGTTATGGACTAAACACTTATTTACTACTAGTTTTTTACAATACATTAATAAACACAAAGCGTTCCGTTCATACATTTTTAGGTCACATTATCTCCGAGTAAAGTTACATAACTTTGAGTATAACTTAGTAATTTGAACAATTAAATAACAGATTCTATTCTTACGCGAAAATCGCAGAACGCAAACTATTCGATATTTTGCTTCTTTTGTGCCGCGACGTCTCTTGTCTATGAATCGAACGACTCGAGTCTTAAAAAAAGACTTTACATATTTGGGAGCACGTTCGATCATTTTTTTCAACTCGTAACAACTCTAATGGAACTTAGGAGTTGATCTCAATAAACTCGTCAGAGTTATACAGAATTATTGCTTGCTTAATAGCATATACATGAAAGTAAAGAAAGGATATCACACTACACTTTTCATATAATGGAGTGGGCGTGGGTGCATTTGTAAGGGTTGCGATGTTTCTTCTGCGCTTGGCAAGACATTTTTCATTGAAGTATTTGTAAATGGGAAATGTAGCGTGCTATTGAAGTTTATCTACATGGGGCGATAGGAGGTAGGAGGGTAGAATGGTATTAGTATAGGTGGGCCGGTTAGCTGGGCTTACCTCCAACTTGGCCCACGAGGAGGTGTTTGTAGGAGCAGTTAGTAATAGGATGGTAATAGTAAGAGTTAGTGATACTTCTAGGGAGGAGGTGGATAGAAGAAGGAGGGTTGGCTTTTCAGAAGTCACAGCTATATGAACTGGGATATTCTTGTGAAAAGATACAAATTTTTCTGGCCCCACCGGGAATTGAACGCGGAGTGACTCAGTAGCAAGCACGCATGCTCGCCCTGAGTCACCGGAGGAGCGGCAAGAAATAAATCATTAGCGTCTTGAAAACTACACATTGCCCCTTCCAGCTTCATGGATACAGTTAACATATCTATAAAATGTATATTTCAGGGTATAAATGTTGCATCGTTACTGAAAAGTAGGTTCTTCACATCGGTTTTATTCTTGACGAGTCTTGTAATAATCATGATTACAAGTGTGTACTACATTGATGCCAGCTAACATTCAACCAAGAATGAATATGTCAATTCAATTTCAAAATTGAGGTATGTTTTTAAATAATATCGGTTGTCATTTCTTTGTATCTCAAAGCCAAGGAGATCTAAATGTCTCTAGCAGACTATGAGATCCGGATATAATCTCGAACCTTATTGATTGCCTTTCTGTCTTTCCTCGGCACAACAGACGCTTTTCTCCGTCCCGTTGGCAAAGAACGAGAAAACAACAGCAAACAAATGCTCCTTTGTGCCATAAAGGTCGGATTCACTCCACACAAGCATTGAGTTTCTCCCATCGAATAGAGTTCAAAATATTATCGAGAAGACGTTTGGAAGTGGACTTTATGCCAAATCTCCTACTGCAGTTACAGTGGTGATCATTCTAGCTATTACCATAAACCGGAAATCTCTTATTTTAGGAGCCTTTGCGTTGTTGGGAAAAAACTACAGCAATAAAGTGAAATGATCGAGAATTATATAGTATAGCAACAGGGAACGAAACATTTCGCCCAGTGAATACTCCTTTACAAACGCTACGAAGAAAAGTGCCCACATACTTTCTGATATACCGCGTGGGTTACGTTTCGGTACACAAAAATTGACGAACTCTGCCGTCCTCGCATTAGAATTTTTAAAAATATGTTCAAAATAAGTCGTACTCTGTGATCCTCTTACTTTGAACGAATAAATAAAAGGCGTAGGGGACCACATGTGACAATCATTGCGAATGCTGTAGGTTGTCTAGCAGTCTTTAATCCAACCTTTTCCCACTTCATGTGGGGTCGGCGAATGGGGATGGTTATATGATGCTTCATTTGGTTTTGGCTGGGGAATACCAGGGTGCCGGATGCCCTTCCTGCCGCACCTCCCCTGAAGCGGTGATTATAAATGACATGGAGGTGAATGATTGTGAGTGAATGTTGTAGCGGAATGATAGGCAGCGGAAACGGGAGAACCCCGAGAAAACCTATCGCGAACACGATTCTACTTGGATCGGACTGGGTTTGAACCGACGTCCCCAGAGGTAAAAGGCGAGTGTGTTAGGCACTACGCCACGGTTCGCCCATTGGGTTTTCCAGTGATATGCTCCAAGAATATGATACAAATAAAATGAATTACGCTTGAATTTCGAAGATAAAAATACAGACCGTATCTCTCATTTATTGTCATAATATTTGCTTTCTACGAGGCATGTACATGGAAAATAAAAAGATGTGTGCGCTGTTTTTAACCATGAAATAATTGACTAATAGCTCCTGGCCATAACAGAGACGTTATGTGCCTAAAAATGAAGTAACAATAAAAATGTGCTTACAAAACTAACGAAACACCAACTTCCTTTCAAATCGTCAATGGTTTTAACCAAACTACTACGGGAAAAGGTTTTGCAAAAAAATGTTTTTACGACCTAGTGAAATAATTACTCTTTACTGATTATCACAACTCGCGACGCCAACTTTGATTCTAATAATTGATAATTGATTGATCAAAAGACCGAAAATAATTGGCCATTTTATCATTGGATTTTTTTTGTGGGGCTTTAAGGGCTCGTCAACATCAAGGTCATTAGAGTCCATATTTTATCATTGGAGTTTATCGTTTAATTATCATCGTTTAATTACCAATTAAAATAAATTTCTGCGATTTTTGAGTCTGAAATATATTATTTAAATTTACTATTTATTTCGTTTAATAATTAAGTTAGATATTATTTCATTTTAAATTATACTTAAATATATTTGGTAATTTGGTTTCTAATAATTTCTACAGGTTATAATAATTTCAGGACTCTCAAAGTGAAATATGTGAAAATCTAATGATTACTACTTTATTAACAAATGCAAACTGAGGAAGTATCTTGTTACAAATAAGAAGAATTAACACATGAAAAAATTGACCGAACAAAATTGTTAATGAATAACCATAAAAATAATCAATTTGCCAAACTTTCGGTCGGTAAACGCGATCTGTGATTTGGCACGGTTGTGTCATTGAGATGGTTGTGCTGTACGCTACTAGGTATAATTTTATACATTCATTTTTCATCTTCACCTAGACATTTGTGAATTTTCTTTAAGAAAAACTCAAGTCATCTTNTCTAGACATTTGTGAATTTTCTTTAAGGAAAACTCAAGTCATCTTGACAAATTCCAGCATGAGTCATTTTATTCTTCTTTTCTTTTGGTAATGGGCAAGTGCAAAACCTTAGTTGTTCATAATTTCATGATTTCAATCAAAAACTCCTTTCAATTTAACAATAAATAATGTCTTGAAATGTCTTAATATTCTTACCATATTGATTTTGTGAAATAACTTTCATTTTATTAATTTTATTAATAACTTTCACTAATTAGGTTTAATTTTTCAACTAGGGTTTATCTGCACTAAGTGTATTCTGGATGTTACGCTTCTATTCAACTTAAAATCATTTTAATTCACAATTGTATGCGGACATATGTAATTTAATACATTTAACTCATAACACATTAAATATATTTTAAATTATACTACAGTAATATGTGTAATATAATTTCCTTAGTTCACGTAGGATCCCCCCCCGGAGCTTGGGGTCCGACGCAAATTATATCTTTCTCCCCTCTGTCGGTGTTCCTGTCACCACAATGCAACTTGCCTGTGTGATTTCATTGTTTGCACAAATAATTTCGCAGCTCTCGCTTTAGTTCAAACATTCAAACGTCACGATACACAGCAAATGATCGCATAAATGTTTGCACAACGACTTTTTTCACACACATCATTTGATCGTTTATGGGTCCCTTCAGTGAAATGTTCGATTGTGTTAGTCTGGAGAAATTAAATTCACATTTACAAATATGACTTCGATATATTGATCGAGAAATGTTTTCGGTGTATCACATAGTAAATGAATAAGTATAATTAGCATGAAAAATATTTTAAGTTTGGTACGAAGATGGTTTGTAGCATTTGATACGTCATAGGGATTAAACATTTATGGTTTCTTCATATTACAATTATGTTACTAAATTGAAGGGGATTTCGTGTTTATTATGATATGAAAATTTCTCTAATGTACTACACATCAAATTTTTCTCAAATATGCTCAAGCTTTTGCTTAATTGCTTATTCATGCAAATATTTGTCGCCATAAGCCAGCTTACGACCAGATTTTCAGAGGCAGCCTTTAATCGTATATATTTTAATTATAATTGAATCGTATCTCTATATAATCCAAAATTTTATTTTCGCAATCACCTTTAAACTTCAATAAATAATATGAAGGTGTTACGATTATACGATGAGTAAAATAAGGATACCTCAACGCATATTTCGCAAAATGCATGAAAATGTTGATTATTTCTTAATTATGGGAGATGTATTCTACAGATGGTATTGAACTGCGTTTTTATGCGCTTCTATGTCATTTTCCTACCTTTCTCGCCGTATCCAAAAGGAGATGCATTTATTTGCTTGCATAAATGTCCTATCCCTAAAAATTATTTTTTCCAATTTTTTTACACTTAAAAGTTCGTTTCTATCAGTTTGCTGCATCTAGGTCTTCGGAAATGATACGAACGGTCGTAAGGTGAACGAATTTTCTTGGATGTTTCGGCCGTATTCTGTATTAGCAGAATGTCGAGGGGGGTACCATCCAAAATTATTTATTTACAATTACAGTAGCCAGAAAAGAACCCATTCTCTGCTATTCCAATAGTGCATCTCCTTCCACAACCGTCCGAGCCATGCCATCCATAGCACCCTCTTTGCGCTCACTTGTCACATGGCGTCGTGTTCTCAGCTGTGTGTACCTCGCCACCAGAGCGCAGCAGCGTCGGCACAGCTAATAGCTCCCGTCACTAGCGACATCTACACAGCTTGACGCGCTCATTTAACGTTCTTGGCGCCGCGACGTCTCTCGGGCGTCCCAGTAACATGCAACGCAGATGTCATAGCAGACAAATCCCCATGAGATCGTTTAAAACTCTGGTTGAAAAGGGAAGAAGATGGCTTCAGTTTGCTCGGATTTCCCGACCGCATTTCTGTGGAAATGTGGCACGGAGCAGCAATATCAACAAAAAGAAACGAAAGGATGGTAGAGCCTTTATTCAGTATCAGGATCCCCTTAATTTTCGTATATGGTTTTACTTTCCGGAATTTCATTGTGTGCAGGCCATTTGAACCAAAAATAACAAGTATTTAATTTTTTTAAAAATCGTTCGTTTAAATTTCACCTTGTTCCGGTCAAGCGTTATTGAACCCGTATTCTGCCTCGGTGAAGTTGTTTGAGGTAATATATCCTCATACGAGTTATGAGAAGAACAGAAATTGCGTACGTGTATATACACCCGCAAATTTTACTGAGTGACTACACACTGAAATCGATGCCATAGATTCGCCGAAAAGTAATGTGTACATCATTCACCAAATTTAAGTCGCGTGAGTCACAATTTTAATACGCATTATCCTCATTTACATCCTATTTGATGTTTTGTATTTGTTTCCCTCTCTAATAAAAGGAATGTTAAGATTACGTCATCGCACATATATTTACTATTATTTGGTGCATAAACTATAATCCAAAAATGTATTATTGAGTACAATTCTCCATATATCTGCACAGGCAATGTACAACAACTTAGCTATTAAGCCTAAGAAAACAATATAATCGACATGTTTCATTGGCCGTTGCAAAGCTCTATATAATGGATAATGTTACATTCTTCCAGTCGAGGAATTTCTCTCCGACTCGTTTCTGATGCATCGTCTTCTGGATCCCCGACCCCCACCCCATCTCAAAGAATGACGGAGACAGCATATAATGCTTCCGCTGACCCCTATCGAAGGACCCCGCTTTTCCCCTCTCCCGGCTCCCAACCGACCCTTCGCAGTCCCCGCTGGCTCGTCTCACAGCGAACAATACGAGGAATTCAGAATGAATTTCCATAATTCTCCCGCGACTGCCCAATCGGGCTCGTTGTCTCGCCCGCCGGCAGGCCGTGGGCGGAAGTAATATAAATTAATAAGAATTTCTTAAACAATTTACGAGAGAAACTTCCATTTTCCCACTTGTTGGATGCGAAATTTGATCTTGAATCTTAAAATTCATAGAAACAAGGAGGTGATGAATACATTAGGCGAGACGGTAGCTGAGGTCGGGGATGAGGCGAGAAGGCGAATGGGGCCAAGGACACGGATGCAGCGCGGGTGAGGGATACAAAAGAAGAGCTTCTGAAGATACAAAAGACGCAGCACAAGGGTTTTGGAAGTAGACACCAAAAAATGAAGAAAAAGAAGTCACAGTACAGGAAAACCAATTGATATATTTCAAGTTGACGTTTAAAAGAACTATCTCACGCAAGATTTCGCGTCTCTTGAGTTTCTAATTTTATTTCTAATTAAATGACTATTTTTTTAGTAATATATTACTATTTTCCCAATTTGACTATTTGTATTTTATTAATATTTCCCTTTTTTTCAAAGTCTTGTGTCATTATATTAATATGGAAAAAATATCTTCAAAACCCTTCAAAATTAATGAATAAACTATTTATTAAAGTGAAAACTCTAGTGTATTTATAGTTGATGTTTAGTAACATTCTATCTTGATACTTAATTTAAAATAATAATAACTATAATAATAATTGAAATTCTAGCCACTGAAGTATTTGATAATGGTTCCAAAAATTGATTCTGGTTTTAAGTCTTTGAAAAAAAAGCTATTCATACGGTTGAATCGAATATTCAAATTCAGTAATTACCAAATTCAATAATGTCGTATTACTCCAATATTTAGTGATCTATTTTCTTTGAAGATTGGTGATTATTTTTTTAAAATTAATTGTTTACATCATAATTTTAACGATTGTACATTTCAGGATTGGTAACCATGAGAAATTACTTTTACCATTCGCAAATCGGTCTAGGAACTGGAACCGATATTTCAAATCTTAAAGAACTGGATTCATATTTGTATTGGGTTCGTGACCTTGATACGGAAAAGGAACCAATACGGCTACGAAGAGATGACACAAGGCGTGTGAGTTTCATACTTTCTTTAAACAAGTGTCGCGGGTTTCTGCGATATTAAATAGTGGAGATAAGATAACAACTTCCGTCTGAATGTAGGTATTATAACATATTCTCATTTGTGGCCTGTCCCGTTTGCCGAAGAACCATTGCTGATAAGACTATTTTCTTTTGCGAGTCATGTCGCTAGGAAGTAAAAAGCCATCATTGATAATATAAGAAGTGCTTTCCATTATGCTTCACATGAATGCAAGACTCTGTGCAATGTTTCCTACCAAACAGTTGAAAACAAAGTTTCCTGATTCGTTATTTCTGTCGTTGCTTGAGTCACAGAGCAGATGGGGGCAGTTCCTGAATACCATAATGAGCTCTTTATACTGAATCCACAAGTAATAAACTGGTCTCAAGCATGAACTTTCTATTATGTGACATTTCACAAAATCGTTTTCTGGGTTGACAAAATAGCGGAATATATGTATGAAAAGCCAATAAAACAGCATTAAATTTGCTCATTTGAAATAATTTATTGGCACTTCGTTCATGAACACTTTTCTCGATGGATTGTATTCTTAGTTGCCAACTAACCGAATCCAATGATTCAAGTACGTTAAATAAAATACGATAAAGTTTATTGAATATTTGGGTCATAAACAATTAAACACCAATCATACTGCCAACGTTTCGGTCACTTCTTTGTCCTTCTTCAGGGCTAAACACTACAACGAAGTACACAATTACACCACAGCCAACCAACAATTAACAACTAACAAAACCATTATCCTTCTACATATTCAATTAACAATACGTTTATACACACATAACACCAATTTCTATATCACCAAAACACAATGACACCGTTACATCTTCATACATAACTTACGCATACATATCATTACTCAACGTAGACCAACGTCCATCAACTGATCCCAACATCGACTGACACAACACCCAAGCCTGTAATTATTAGGTAAACAACCCAAATATGACAGCACCCATTGCGTCGTCCTATCTCAACCAAGCCACTCCAAACCTCATCCCCTATTATAGCAACATCACCGGGCGTTCATCACAAACCGATTCCTAATAGTAACCGATACTAGCGCTATACATGTGCTATATAATACAAATTATATTTTCACTACTCTGTGTTGTACGTGAGAACAAGATATATTTGAGGATATCCTTTTTAGAACTATACATGCATATATCGTTATACAATATACATAATTTAGTACTATAACAAGACTATTACAGGTTCTTTTTACCTGATAACTGCAGGATTGAGTGTTGTGTCAGTTGATGCTGGGAAGAGGTGATGGACGTGGGTCTACGTTGAGTGATAATGTGTATGTATGAGTTAGGTATGATGATGTAACGATGTTATTGTGTTAAGGTAATGTACAGGGGAGGGGGTGTTATGTGTTTATAAATGTGTTATTAAGTGCGATATGTAGGAGGCTAATGGTTTTGTTAGAGTATTTCTTGTTTTTTAGAGCATAAGTCCAAAAGTTGGAATCACTCTCTCAATATTAGTCACTCTCTCACTTACCCATTTAACTTCCTCAGCAAGGTCACGAGTGTGGCTTCACCATTGGATTTTCAAATAAGAGACCCCTGCATAATTTATTGTAGGTCAGATTATATGGCATTGTGGGTTTAGTGGGAAAACCTAATGTTGTAAAGAAAATATAGAACAATAGAAACTACTCAATATGAAGTTGTCAGCAATTTTTTTACTTTTGACCCAGGAACTTCAATTATCCAAATATTCGATTATTCAAACTGGTATCATTGAGAAGAAATATTAGCGATGGTTACCATATCTTCATTACCTTTCCCAAAATGTAGAGAGACAAATTAACAATTAGAGAACTAACCAATCTTATTCGGTAGATTAAAGTTAAGCATTTTCTCTCTTCCATGAACTTCTATGAGGAAGATATCACATGAAATTAATTTTTATTATCCTATCTTCATATTATCCAAACAAACCCTGACAACATTAATTCGAATAATTTTTTGGATTGCGGGAGATATGCTAAATGCTTGCTGTGTAACAGAATACTAAATCACTTTAAGTGGTTTAATAAATACTTCAGTTTTAAATCTAACCATTTAGAGTATAAGAAGTACAAAAATGAAGAACGAAAAGCAGTGGTATTTTTGCACATGAAAATGTGTAAAACTAGGCTTATCAGTTCTTTACGCAGTTAAAAGTAAAATGTGTTCTGAGAATTAGTCGTCCTCCATCAGTCACAGATCTCGACCATAATAAGGAAGGAGGGAGCTAACTGGGGTATATTTGTTTATGGGTTTACAACACAAAGTTTATACATAATATCTATAAATGAAATGCATAAAAAAAAAAATTAACATTTAAAAATTTTGTATTATTAATAACAATAACAATTATTTATTACAGTTATTAATAGGGTATTAATTATTTAAATCTGGCATTATTAATTTTATTAATCTTATATTATTAACAACAATAACAATTTTATTTTTAATTACAATTACAATTATTAATCTGTTGATACTTTTACAAAGTATTCCAATTATCAATTTCAATTTTATCAGTTAAGAGTTTACATCCAATTTGGGGAGGGGGGGCTATAGCCCCCTTATCCCACTCCCATAGATCCGAGTCTACACTCCATCATATTTTCCAAACATTTATGACCTAGTTAGAAAGAAAATGAAGAACTATAGGAAAAGTAGCAAAACTATATAGAACCTCATTTTTCTCGTAGGTATTCTGAATATATTTGATTTTGTATTTTTGCCAATTTTTGTTATGAGTAATTTGTGATAATTAAATTCTTTTATGTTATTTGTGAATTTATGTTTTTGTTGCATTAAATAAATAAACATTATTGAAAAAAAGGAGTTGTTAAATGTGTATGACCACACAGGGGGCAATAAACTCGATTACTCTCCAGACACAAGCAAGGGATTATCCCATCATTTCCGATCAAGAGCCCATGGGCAGTAGCGGATTTAGTATCTATAAAAAATAATATTTAACAAGTACATACTGTTATCTATTTATTCTTTCAAATTAAATTGTGTATTTTTGTGCAGTAAAAATTCAAGATTGATAAAACAAAGGTATTAATGACATTCCCGCCCGAGGAAAATCCGCCACAGAGGAAAACCAGAGAAAAACCCGGGCCAGGATGGGACTGCAGAGATAATGTGCACAACAGTGCTAAGGTTGTGTAGAGTTGGAAATAAACTATTAAAAACAGAAGGGAGAAAAGCAAAATGCATGGAAAAGGAATTTAATCAATATCTAGATCACTATAACCAAGGCATGATACAGAATAAGAGAAATTAACATCCTTTACATCATCCAAAGTCATTAGGAAAACCATAATTGTTAGGAAATTGAAACTCTCATTAACTTATCTTATTAAAATCTGTAAATTCTTTTACATTATAGAAACAATAGCACATTAGAAAGTTTTAAACTGAGAATTGAAGAGATTCAATTGATTCATATCTCTTATGTTTTTGGGAAGAGAATTACACAAAATTATTCCTGAATGATATGGGCATCTCTGGCAAAGAGTTGTTGACACGCCAGGACGATGAGAATGAACCTTATTAGGAGTGTTGCGTTCATAAACTAGACTATTTCTTCCAGAGCAGGGATGGAATTTTAGTAGTTCTGTCTTAACAAACACGACTACTTCATAAATGTATATGCAAGGGGGAGGGAGAATATTTAATTCTCTAAAAAGAGGTTTACATGAATTTCGGGGGTGAGATTTATATATAATCCGATTAGGATTCTAAATGTTAAAATGCTCCGAGTGGATTGGCCCCAGAAGATAATGCCGTACCGTAAATGAGAAAAATATTATCAAAATACACGCAGCGAGAAACGTATTGACTAACAACGTTAACTAAAATTCGGAATGCGTTGCACAATTTGCATAATTTGGAATTCAGATTATCGATTTTTCAATTCTATTTGAGATTATCCTGAAAATGAAACCAATTTTTTTTTTGGTTATTTTGAGAATTTTTTTAGTGTTTCGTTTATCGACAGGGGTCTAGGAGGAAGAGATTGTGTTAAACTATTGCGAAATGACATGGATACTGTTCTATCACTATTAATAATGAGACTATTTGAATTAGTAGATTTGTGTTATCAGCAAAGTGAACCATTTTGCAATCGGGTGTGGTTGATGACATATCATTTTCGTAAAATAAGAATATAGGATCTAAAATTGAACCCTTGACGTCATGTGTGAACTGATAACACCGATAAATTCACTAGCGTTAGTCTCGAAAGTGAACATAGAATGCGTTAAGTGTGTGGATGTATTTGGTTTACTACTGATTTTGATATTTGATCTATTTTAGATTAATAAGAGTTAAACAAATTCCATTATTTCCAGTTTTTAAATTGTAGGAGAATTAGGATGTTTTTCTCAAAAAAGTATTATGAGAAAATGTTATGTAATTTCATTCATTCCGATTTCATTACCGTGATGGAGCGTCTAAATCCCATCACTGATGCGGTATCGAACGCTTGGGATTCTGTGTGGCGTCAGGTGCGTATTTTTGCGAACTGCGATTTCGTGCTCTCGACTCCCAGCCAGAGCACACCTTTCCTGTTCCGTAGAGCGCTAGCAGGGTCTAAACCACGATTTAAGGATCAATCTTTACGTCTCACACTCTCCTAAAAGTATGAACTTAAAATTGTTGATGGATTGTTTATTTATTTTATTAAAGCATGGCTACAATGACCGCCTTGTCTAAGAACAGTGTCATTACAAGGTTCTTCCATATTTTTATTTCCTCCTCCGTTTATTTTACTCCTTATAGTGTCGCATAAACACTGTTTATACCAGTGTTCGTGTCCCTGCCACAGGAAGCGGACGCTAAACCTTCTGTCCTCTTTGTTTTCTCCTTCATCCTTTGTCGTTTGTGTTAATACACTATGTCTGTATCAAAATTCTGCTGTCTTACAAATCATTCCTCTTTACTTATCTTCTTGTTCCTTTTTTAATGCATCTCTTCTGTCCTAGCTGGGTGACGAAATATCTATATGCACTGTGTCTCTTCAGTTGTAATTTTCTTGTTCATATCCCTTAGATCAAAATCCCCCTTTGTTTTCAAAAATTGTAGATTTCTTGCTCGTTCCTCACCGTATCCCACATCTGATGGTCTCGTTCTTCTCCACACATACATTTAGTATCCTCTCGTAGTCCTCGTTTGTTCAAGAAGTCATTGAACTTCCCACGACCCGAAATAAATTCAATTACATATGGATTTAAACGAAACCATTTACCTTCCATGTATGCAAAACTAACCTTTTGTATATAATTGAATGTTATTCTTCCTTTTATACTATTACACCACCTGATTTGCCATGCTTCTAGAACGTGTTTTATTAGTTCCTTTCTTGATTCTTTTTTATCTATTGTGTAAACCGTTCCATCGATTTATATTTTTCCATCAATTTCTGGCAATATACTGAATTTCAATTTGGTAATATACAAGTAAGAAGTTAGGACCACATGTAAAATTTCCCAAGTTTCTGTGGGTATTGTTGTATATGCCCTTCCAATTTTGAGTAAACATGCCCGTGTTATTTGTTATAGCCCCAGCCGTGGCTCAGGTGGTAGTGTTGTCGCTCATCACAGACTCATCCCGGGTTCTATTCCCGATGCGGTCAGAAAATTTGTAGCTTTATACATTAACGTCCCAGTTCATATAGCTGTGACTTGTGAAAAGCAAACTTTCCTTCCTCTATCCAACTACTCCTAGCATCACGTGGGCCAAGTTGTTGGTAAACCCAGCTAACCGGACCACATATTAACAATAGGCTTCCACCCAAGTTCTGATTCCTATCGCTCCATGTAGATAAGCTTCAATATTACGCTACATTTTCCATTTACTAATACAATATTTGTTTCAGTTTCCGCAGTGAATAAGTGCTACTCTGTGTCCCCATGCCGTACTCCCATACGTTAGAATTTGTCATATCGCTTCTTTATATAATTTGACCTTATCCTTTTAGTTAATATTATATTCCGTTAGACCTATATGTATTATTCCACTATACACACGCTTTGCTTTTGCCGCTACATATTCAATATGGTCTGTGAACAATAATATTTCGTCAAGAAGTTACCCTAGAAACTTGTGTTTACGCACAAATTGCNCCGTACTCCCATACGTCAGAATTGGTCGTATCGCTTCTTTATATAATTTTACCTTATCCTTTTTGTTAATATTATATTCCGTTAGACCTATGTGTATTAGTCCATTATACACACGCTTTACTTTTGCTGCTACATATTTAATATGGTCTGTGAACAATAATTTTTCGTCAAGAAGTAACACTAAAAACATGTGTTTACGCACAAATTGCAACTTTTTGCCGTATAATTTCAAACGTGGATTCCTTCTATTTTCCTTACTATGGCCACACCGCATGATCTTAGTTTTTGAGACTGATACCGTAATCCATATTTTCTTGTGATTTCCTCCAATATCATCCTAGCAGCTGGACTTTTAACTTGCGACTGGTTCCTTTTATCAAATGAGTCGAATCATCACCATAAACAGCATGCGTAATATTTTCCCTCATCGAGTCTTCTAAATTATTATACATTATAAGGTTCCAGTATAATGGACCAGTCACAGAACCTTGTGGACAGCCACAAGACACTAACCTTAAAATTTGTTCTTCTCTAATCTTTAATAAAACATGCCTATTTTCTAGATACGACTCGACTAATCGTTGTAAATATGCTGGTACTTTCTTCAGTTTCATTGAACCTTTAACAAGAGCCAATATGCATAATCTAATGCTCTTTCCACACCCAAGAACTTACAAAGGTAGTATTTTGATTCCCTTTGGACTATGTCATCTAACAATTTCCATTTTCTTCTAAATACATTCCTATTTTTGGGAATATCCACCTGTCCAATACTTTTCCAAATGCTGGCATTGGCGATATCTGTCGGTATGATTTTTCCTTTTTGGAGTCACGTCTCGGTTTTAGATACAATTTTTTACCGCTCTTTTCCTCTGTTGCAAAAAATAGCCTCATGCTGTGTAACTCTGCATGATCTTAGAAAATCGTTCTTGTATGATTCCGAACACTTTGTGGCCTGTATCATGACTTATTATATCAAAACCCGGGCTTTTCCGATGTTTCGACTTTTACACAATGCAGTTCATTCTTTGTACAGTTCACTCTTTATTTGCTCTATTGGATTGTACTTATTCCAATTAATAATAAATTGTGTTTTGTACGTACTGTGTATATTTCATTTAGTATCTAATGGCCCATATCTATCTAAGATTGCTTTACATCCCCATCTAACTCTATACTGTCCCGCATTGTCTCCTGTTTACTTTTTCCAGCTCCCAACTTGTTAGGCATACTCCAGCAGGAACGTTGCATTTTTAAATACCTACTCATAATAATCTAGTGTTCGATAATAATTTGTACATGTAAAATAATTTGTGTGTGTTAAATTACAAACTTATTGACATTCTATTAGTATTATAACTCGCAGCTAAATTTTTATCTTATCTAGTAATTTTTGCTGAAATTTTTGAATCCGCCTCTGCCTTAGGGTCCTTGATCGGATTTGAAGGGATGGCCCCTTGCTTGTTCCGGAAAGTAAATTAGTTTATTGTCCTCCACGTGGTCATACGCAATTTGTACTGTTATTTTTTGACAATAAATTTATTATTATTATATCTCACGACTTCGGTCACTTGTTAAAGAGCAGAGAATACGTTGTTGAATTATATAATGATCTATTTATCTATTACAACACCGCACGTAAATTTTGCCATTAGCTATTCCTAATATTAGGGCTTTTGAATCTGGCGTTATTTTGACATACTCAAATTCATAAACGTTTTTAAATGAGCTCGTAACATACCTTGTGCAAGATTCAGGTTTTGAAAGAATATTACAGTTGCAATAAGGGAACAACATGTTTTGGACACAATTCAATTAGAAACTGAAGAGCTTATCGTTATATCAAAAGATTGCTCATTCTCACAATTATCAACTTTCATTTGAAATTGTGGAATAGTTTTCATATTATTTCTTGTTTAAATTATTAATTATTATCGAATACTTATTGGCACACAGTGTGATTAAAGGTTGTTAAGCTATGTAACTTGAATTTCAATGTATATTAACGATGAATTTATATTAGATATCTTGTCTCGGGTCTTTCACCGGTTCATTTCATCCTGTCCCGCGTTCATCTCTGGTTCTCCTTGGGGTAGAGGCGGACTTTCTATATAGGTTCTTCTGGTTCTTGTGTGTGGATGACAACTTTTCAAATAATAAATTTTGAAATTAGTAATATTTTAAGACTTACGATTTATAAACATTATTTTCCGAATAATCTATTGTTCGATATTAATCGTAACTATGAAATAAATTTTGTGTTAAAAACAAATTTGTTAATAATCTATTTATATTGTATCACGCACCTAACTTTTTATCTTATCCAGGAGTTTGCTGATGTTTTCAGTCCTCCTCTGCTTTAGGGCTCTTGATCAGAACTGATGAGATGGTCCCTGGAGTAAATTAGTCTATCGTCCTCCGCCTGGTCATACATACATTGTACTGCTTTTTTGACAATATTTTATTTATTTAATCATGCAATAATTAACAAATATACTTTGTGACCTTCATGACATTAACAAATTGTCATTTCTACAAAATTCTAAAGGGCGAATGAAAACACCTGAAAGGAGGTGGGTAACATGTGATTTAAAATCTCATATCAGAATTTGTTAATTGCTTGTCCAACATATGAATTAATAGACTGAGACTAACACTGAGAAAAACACAAGTCAGGGTCCTTAACCTACAAAGTTGAAATAAATTACAGCAATTACAGTGGGCAAATTTTTTTTTTTTCATTATTTAACAACAGGAAAAATTATACAATGCCCTTTTGAACATTGTTCAAAGTTTACAAAATACAAGAATAAATTTCAAGAATGATACAAGTTACTGTAATATGAATCAAAAACACACAAAATTCTCTATTGCATAGTTTTAACACTTTAATTCTACCCAGACTCTAATGATTCTAGATATGTTTTACAAAAGTTGAAGTTAATACGGTTAATCATTTCATTTACGGAAACACTGATTTCGTTTCACTGTGTCAAAATTTTGGTACCTTGACTAAAAGTCACTAGGAACTGCCTCCGAATGTAGCTGTGCAGAAGGCCAACAGCTGTAGATGACATGAAATCGCTTATTCATCACTCCTTCCTTTTTTCTAGAGTAGGACAAATGCATCAACAAGCGAAGATTACACAAGCGATGCAACTAATTAAAAAAATATTATTAATTCCTCTCTTTGTACCATTTATTTCGTAGCTCAATGATCACTGAACTCTCGTGGTCACAGCATGAGTCTTCACCCACATTAATGAAAAATTTCCTGTTTAAATCGCAAATCTCGATGTTTCATAGTGAGACAAACTAAAATCACAGGGTGCAAATCGATTCTTAATATTCACAAAAAGCTATCAAATTAAGCAAATGAAATGTATTAAATATGACAGTCAATTTTACGTAGACTCACTGGTTGAACAAAAATTATTCACAAAACAATCATATTTATAGCTATGCATATCTCATAATTAATCTCTTTACAATTATATGCTATTACTCCATATCCAAAACGTATACCTATATCTGTAATAAGTGAATTCACTCCAATAATACAGTCGAACAAGTTCAATGCGGAAAGAGAGGGACGTGGGAAAAATTTGAATTATCAAAAAATTCGATTTACTCCTTTCCACTTAATTACAAATGAAATACATTGTTGGAGTGTTAAGTTTTTAGCTTTCATTAATAGAGAATCTAACGACATGAAAGACATAAAATTTAAAAATTACGCATTTCCACAAAGCCCATTTCAAAGCTTTTTTCTCTATACACGATAAAATTATACTTATGAGCAAAAATGGGAAAGAACAGAGTAAAATACTGTAGCCATTTTTAAAATGTGAAACAATTTTTGGGTCATACCTTACTTTTGAACGATTTGCTTGAGAATCTGAGGTTGACCTTCTCGGATAAATCGAGATTGATCTTAGGGCAAAGACTGTCGTAGAGCTAATAAATGGGAGCAGAAATTGAAAGATCTCTCCCCAAAATATGAAGCAACTGTAGACTACGTTAATGTATTCGGTATCAGGATTAACATAATATTGTCTTCCCCAATACACGTTAAAAGTTCAAATTATCAGAAATAATATTCGAATTTTCCACGACTGGTTAAATTTTCCTAGCGGAAGATACTAGGGACCAAAAGCAATGTTCGAATTAACAAATATCAAATAAGATAATTTCCAGTGTGCTAATGCTTATCATGGAAAGGTCTCTTTCAGTGACAATTAATCCTGAGCAATTTATCCGCAAGCCACGTTCTCATTTTATGCCACTGCTTCCAAGAACCCTTGTGAAATTTAATAAAATTGACATAAATATCTCAAATTATACAGTATCTTCAACTCAATTGAATTTTGTATATCTAAACTCCACTAGCAGATATCGGTTACAAATCTAAGTCTGAATCCTAATCAACCTGAGCTACCAATGAGGCCCTGCTGATACTTGCCGACACTGCGTCCTTTAAAACATCATCGTTCTGTTTCCATAGAAACTTCTTCCTGTTTCTTAGCTACGTCCTACTAACATATGGAAGAGAAAACAATTACGTGGGGTCGGACTGTCTCGATAACAGGAATATATTTAAATAGCCCTTTCGATTTTGTGTTTCGAAACCAAATAATGATAAATATATGGTCTTCAAAATGTGAAATTGATCACGACGAATTCTGCATTAATACCTTCCTTATATTTATGCCACAGTCGAATTTCAGCAATATTACTTATTTGCAGTAATTTGGGATATATATCGTAAAATGATAGTTTGTATCTTCACATTGCAATATTAGAAAGGATATTTACAGTTAATATAATAAGTTTTTATACTATTAAACCTTCTTCTTTTGTAATGTGAAAAATTTACCAAATGTTTCTACACTATAGTATCTTTCTCGGCGCCCGCATTCATATCCCTACAGTACTTTCACCAATTTTAAATATTATTGTTAATATAATTGAAGAATTAATAATTACAGAAAAACTTGCACTGTAAGAAAGTTGCACAGTATACAGTGTAACCGAATACTTTAACGTACTAGAAGGGAACTTCAATGCTAATCTTGCACCTTCTAAACTAATGCGTCTACACCTTTATAAATGTAGAAAGAAATATAGTTCAAGTCTCTGCTCGAAGTAGGTCAGCAATATCTAAACGACCCTGGAGCAAAGCTATATCTAAAGCACTTTTTCCTTCGTTGTTTATTATGTTTCTATCTGAACCTTCCATTAATAGTTTCTCAACAGATTTCTTTTGTCCATAAAAAACAGCATCATGAAGAGGTGTATCACCATCGTTGTCTTGGTGGTCGATTTCTGCCCCATGATGTAAAAGAAGCGAAATTAATATCAAGTCCCCTCGCAAACATGCGTAGAACAGAGCAGTGTTTTCATTCGCGTTGGTTGAATTTACATCAGCTCCATGTTGGATAAGGAATTTCACACATTCTAAATGACCTTCTTCTGAAGCAACATGCAATGGAGTGAATCCTTCCTTACATTTAGCGTCGACAGTGGCACCTCGAGTAAGGAGCAGTTCAAGAATCGTCTCGTGACCATTGAGGGCTGCATGATACAATGGAGTGGCACCATCGATGTCGGTAGAATTTACATCAGCTCCATTTTGGATAAGGAATTTCACACATTCTAAATGACCTTCATCTGAAGCAACATGCAATGGAGTGAATCCTTCCTTACATTTAGCGTCGACAGTGGCACCTCGAGTAAGGAGCAGTTCAAGAATCGTGTCGTGACCATTGAGGGCTGCATGATACAATGGAGTGGCACCATCGATGTCGGTAGAATTTACATCAGCTCCATTTTGGATAAGGAATTTCACACATTCTAAATGACCTTCTTCTGAAGCAACATGCAATGGAGTAGTTCCTGTTTTGTTCTTAGCATCCACAGTGATTCCTTTATCAAGAAGCATCTTGAGCACTTCCCTGTTTCCTCTCGATGCAACAATATGCAACGCTGTGTTTTGTTTTTCATCTGGTACGTTTAAGTCTTGTGTTCTCTCACAAAGCAATCTGTGGACAATATAAAGTGATATGAATAAAAAAACTGGAAAAATTAGTTTTTTATTGCGTGGAAAATCGTATTTATTTCTAATAAAATCGAAACATTGAAAATAAGAAACAGTATTAAACTTAATAGCTTGTGATATAAGATACAAAATTTATTTGATGACGCCTTANAATTTAAATTGAAATATTTTAAATTTTGACTTTTTCTCACAATCACGTTATCATGAATGTAGGTTGTACCTTGTTTCATTATTCGTCAGAATGTTGATTCGAAATGGGTTATTAAGATTTAATGCTGTCGACAAGTAAAAATAAAAATTAGAGGATCAAACCGAAAAATGCAAAACGTATTTGAGGATTGTAGAAGAAGCTTTAACATGAAAATATTTCCGATCTTTAAATTAGCTGGGAAAGAGAATTCTTCGATCAAAAAATTTTATTTTTTAAATATGAAATACTTGTAAGTTTCTTATGTATTATATCGTGTATTGTTTCTTGGTGTCAACTCACTAATAAAGATAATTCGTTAAGTGTATTTCTTTAAAATTTATTATTAATCATCACCTTGCCTAGAATTAAAAACAGTTGTTAAATTTCAATGTTTAGCAAAGAATAAGGAATGACCCAATTCTAAATAATTAATTTATTTGTATTTTGAATCATGTGTTAATGCAATTTTTTAAATGAAAATGTGTTATTATGCATTCCAATTCATTTCCTGCAATATTCACATTCTAATTAATATACACAAGTATTTGCAAAGTTAAAATATCGTAGTAAAGTTATATTTGGGTAATTGAACTATTCTGTCATAAATACTCTTTTACTATAAAAAAAACACTGAAATTCTCTCGTCTTTTGTTTCACTAGCGCTGCGGTGACGGTTGATTGAACCATTTCCCCATTACGTAACGTATTATCGAAAGAAAAAAAAACAATTAGACTGTCTTTCGGTTTTACTCCTCTGGAGTTGGACTGAGCAAGATGCCAGTCGTAGCTCGTACCCTTGATTGCAAACCAAGCGGTTAGTGCACATAAAATTTGCATTAAAGATATTCATGTTAAATCACGGAAATCACTCAATCGCCAGAATTCACACAGGGTTCGAATGAGGTAAAGTGAGAATTAAAAGGGGGTGGAGGGTCCCTGGAAAATTACTTTAAAAAATCATATAAAGGGAATCCATTCGTTAATCCTTAGGTCCGCTTGTGAGTCCGTATACCACGAAACTACCTTAAAAGCTAGAATTTGGTATTGTAAATATTCTTACAATTGTATTTGCCTATTGTCGTGTTGTTCATTTAAGTGTATATAAGTATGCATGACATAAAATGATTAGTATGTAAGATTACTCGAGTTACGCTGTGGACTAGTGAACACGAGCTACTTTCGAAATGATGGTAATATTCAGAGAAACATTGTTACATACAGATTACACGTTATTACACATTTTATTATTATTATTATTACATAAAACAAGGTTGCATTTAATAGTGTGATTTTCACATTTACAACGTTAGTCTAGAATCTAGATTCGAGTGAAACGACCGACTCAGGACCTGATGAAGAGGTGCTTGTTAATATTCTTATCTATATTTTTTACTACATTGTGTTCTGGATAACTGGATACGTGCTACAGATTAACCTGTGATGTGTGGAGTGATTTGCAAGGACATGCTTTTTTAGGTTCCCCGTGCTGTGTGTCACAATTTATTGACAACTTGATATTTAGTGAAGATTGTGGACTGTAGATTTAGCTACAAAATAGTTAAAATATGTTCTTCGTTGTAGATTAATTTTGCTTCGGTGTTGCGTTCATTCTGTTTCTTTAGGTACATGCGTGTGGGAAGTTTTTATTATTGTTCCTCTTTGTGTGTATTTGTCTTAACTTGTTGTCGAGAAGTTAACTTCTGTGACTTTCTCTGAACAATACCTATATTGTCTTAACAAAAGAAAAAGTAGATATACAGGTGATAAAACGTTCAAAAGATATATCATTTAGGTTTACATAATTCAATTGTTTTTGTGTCTGAATTGAAGTAAGAATATATGAATAACATGTTTCGAAAACTGTTTGTAAAAATTGATCATCATACAGTTAAAGTTTTATGATGTTACTTTGAATAGTGATAATATATGAACGGAGGAATTAGTTATTACTAAAATTCATTTAGTCATACTACTCAGTGTTAAATATTTCGGAGCAACATTTAATATCTAGTCTTCTCTTTGCACAAAATCTGCCACCTAACGAGTGAATCACATGTTAAAAATGTGACTCAAGAATACTCCAACTAAGGCAGGTTATACAACTGCTTCGGATCTGGTTATATGCAGTAACATGATTCATAAAAATTGACAGTGACTAAAAGGTGATACGTGTGAAAACATTCAACGATATTGCTTTTATTGAATATTACAAAATTCTTAATGTTAATCTCGATATTTTTTCGTTTTGCGGTGTTAAATTAATGCTGTAAGAACTCAAGACACAAAAAATCTGTTTTTGGACTGAATTCTTTGATTTATGAATAAGAGTTTGTGTCAGCTACGGTGAGACCTACCTCACAATTTTTTTACTGTTTTCATATTCTTCTTGAAATTATGTCTTCATCACGACTTTGTAAATAATGAAACCATAAAGAAACAATTCAAAAAGATATATCAATATGGAAACGTTAAAAACACTATTGCTTAAAATGGTTTCGTGGACCGTTCATACTTTCATAAATATTAATTTTACGTGTAAACCTGAATCTATATTCTAAAAATTAAAAATAGATGTAACTCTTGGATATTTGAATAAATACAACTCTATGATATTAATATTTGTTACTTGAGTATTTTATTTTGGTTTGCTTTTTTCTTTTTGATAATATTATTCCAACATATTTCTGTCAGGATTCTAATAGATTGAACTTAGCAGGGTACTTTCATGTGTGTTGTAAAGAGTACCTTTTCTTTTGTGGTTGCAGGAAGGATATTGCGATGCAATTTTATCTTACCTTTAATTATTCAAAATATTGGTAAAATTTTTATTCTTCAAGATTTTTATATATTTTGGAATTTTATAGTGACTGTCTTATGTATCATTGTATGGAAAACAAATTTGTCGTTAATGTATTCATGGTTAATCAAATATCTGAAATTGTCAGTCTCAAGACTATTGTATTGTGCTAATTTTTCTTCAAACTTGTGATACAATGAAAGTAGATAAGGTATGGGAATCTCAATTTTCAACATTGTTGTAATTGGAACAGAGTCGGCGTGTTTTGTAAAGCCTGGTTTAGTATGTAATTGTGGTGAGAATGTATGTATTTACAGTTAAAATTAAAATGTTTTTTTATCAAGTTTTCTTTGTGTTTAGTCTCGCACGCTATGGATTGATACAGATCAGTTTAGAGTTCATAGAAAACAATAGTTGTTTTTCCTTTTTTCCAAGTGTTTGATGATTAAAATTGGTTGTTTTTTATTTGATTTTCTTTATTTCGATCTTTTCTCATAATTGAGATAGAATGATATTAATTATTTTCCTTCTTTTTTATTTTTACTTTTTAAAATGTG
Organism: Laupala kohalensis; assembly: GCA_002313205.1. Classification (NCBI taxonomy): domain Eukaryota; kingdom Metazoa; phylum Arthropoda; class Insecta; order Orthoptera; family Trigonidiidae; genus Laupala; species Laupala kohalensis. The sequence continues at coordinate 126,927 of NNCF01126449.1, forward strand.
AACTTGTTTCTTTATAAATAAGTAAATTTCTTGTCAATTTATTATAAAAGGTGTCCTAGTTTTAACATAACATTCAAAATTTTCTTAATTTTTATGTTAACTGTTCTTAATAATAATATACATTGGAACCAACTGGATGGACAATTTTTTTTATTTACTTCTTATTTGCTCATTGTATGATAAACAAAGGACTAGGTTTCTTGATGGTTCTTGCAAAAGAAATTGGTTTTTCGTAAAATGCTTTAAATGTGAACAAGTCAGTGTCATTTATCTCTTAACATTCGTATTTTATTTTCTCCTTGTATTAGTGGGACTAGTACCAAAATATTCATTATATTACAATAAGTATATTTGCTAATGCAACAGAATGTATGAGAGATGAATTTGTTAAGTGGATGTTTTCAAATGTAGTAGGTTATCAAATAGGATTAAGCAACCCAACCCGTTCAATATATTTGATTCATTTCACTTGATATAATACACTGTATCCAATGAATTAGACTTTTTTACTGTACGAGACATAATTCGAAAAAGCACATGTTTCGAATTATTGTTACAAATAGGAAATTTGCAGTGAGCTGCATATGTATTATAAAAAAAATACAGGTATTGAGCTGGTTTTCGCGGTCTGTTTGGCTTTTGTTGAGGCTAATAGTGGCAACACTGCGTTGCGCGGAAAGGAATTTGTATCCTTTTTCTGTCTTAGGAGTTCAACAATTAAGATGTACTTTTACTTAAGTGATAAATGGATAAAGAATAAATTTATTTCGTTAAAATGACTTAATGATTAACCGACATGACAGAACGTCCTCTATAATAATATAAAATGGGTTGTGTGCTACTATTTCTCTAACATCGGCAGTTGTACACACATGTTAGTTAGGTAAGTGTTTTCTATCGTTTATAATTTGTTCGATAAGTTATATGTTCGAGAAAGTAATATATTAATAAATGAAGTGTGATGATGAATTACCATTTCCATGTTCACTGATGAAGCTGACATTTTTCCTTACTATTCAATGATACTCTCTCAGAATGATGATAAATAATGCAGATATTGAATGAATGTAAAAGAACTAATTCAACAAAAATAGATTAGAACCTATGTTCCTGTGAATCAAATATACAAAAGGTTCGTATGTTCATATGAATGACGTAAGTTTCTTTATAGTGAGATTTGCTGACATTCTTATTTTCACGTTGTTATTTTGTTACAAGCTAGTTTTCATTATGATTTTGACTAATAATGACATGATTTTTTAAAATCTTTTTTTCATGATTAGATGCTTTTTTCATGAACAATAGTACTGATGTAAGTAAATATGTAACAAGTTATTATGGGTTTACATAGTAATAAATTTTTATAATATTTCATAGTATCCTTTACGGGGGAACAATGTTATGAATTGATTGTTTCCAGGTGTTAATTAAATAATTTTTTTTACAATTATTTAACGATATTTCATTATTGGTGTCAATTTTGCCCTAACTAATTTTGCTGCTTTTTAACTAAGCATAATTTGTTTCGAATTTTTTTCGCTTGTACATTTTGCTTTACTTCTCATTCTTCCAACGCAATAGAAAGTATTTTTCCTTTTAATTATATAACAATTCCACATTTTTATCATCTTGAATTGTGGTCACTGTTTGATGTATCCATTTTTTCTAGATTTGATATCTTTCCATTTTATTTCTTTAGATTTCTGATGTTAAATGATCCACTGTAATGTAAATATTATACAAGAAATTGCGGTATAAAACGTGTTTAAGCAATATGGAATGTGACAGTAAGGTCTCCTCACAACTATTTGATCTGAACAAAATACTTTTTCAAAACATGTACTTAATATAAAAAAATTTGTTTCAGATTCTTTCAAAGGTAACAGAAAATTTGTTCAACTAGTGAACCCCTTTTATAAAAAAATTAAAATTATCCACCGACATGAGTTGATTTTTTTATTTATGGCAATAAAACCAATATTTGTATTGATAAATATGTGTCAGGTGAAGACAAAATTGTGAAGAAACTTTGGATTTATTTTTTCAAAATTGGTTCAAAGAATCTGCCGTCATCATCTCACGTTGTTCAATATTACTGCGTTGATCTCTAAGTGGTTGATAATTAAAATGTGGGTTATTCCTTCATGAGAATTTTGAGCGAAGCATTACTATGGCCTATAGATTGTGTGGAGGTGTTTTGTGTTTCTTCGGATTTAACTAATTCACTGCAACGAGTCATCTGATTGTTTCATGGTGACAGAGTAGTTCGTAATTTCAGTATTTCTTTACGTTAGAAGCGTCGAGTAAGTGGTTTTTAAACGTTTCTCAGAAAATGAGAATGACTAGTACAAAGTTCAAAAGTGTATCAGTAGCAAAGGCTAATATAATTGGTTTGCAAACTCCAGCTTCACGTTTTGTTTTCACATAATGCAATAATGCACTTATCATTAATCATATGCTGCAAGTTAGATATAGTACTAACTAGAAAATGAATGATGCGAGTCTAAACCTTTGAAACGGAAGATTCTGTTCATTTCTTTGACAAGGATAATTGTACGAGGTTGTTGACTGGAGAAAACCCCAATGTCAAATTTGACATCAAAACCTTTGGCCGCCAATGACCACCGTTGATACATTTTGGATTGACCCTATGCTGTATCAGTATATCTTTTAGACAGTACCTCAAAACAACCACTACTGATATATACGACAGTAAGAGAATATTAAGGAGTGTTGACTGAGAAAAAAATCATGGAAAAAGGTTTGATTCACTGCAGAGCGACTTTTTATCACAGTTACCACCAGCGAGAAAAACTAGTAATTTTACTGACATTACAAAATCAGAAATTTACGCATCGCAAAGCTGTGTGTGTACTCAACAAAAGTGTGATCGCACGACAATTCTTAAAAAGAAGAAAAAAGGCAGACACACTTCTAAAGTGTATTTGTAATGACGTTGAAGCAGAAGAAAAAAATTTTTATATCGTACTTTCTGTTCCACATTTGAATAGTGAAGTGAATTAACCACAGAGGTACATAAGAATGGGTAATAAAATCACTATAAACATACAACGTCAATGCGGATAAATACGTAAAGTGGACTTTTTCTCCCTTTACCCCCATGGTCCCGTACTAAAGCACGATAATTGAGACATATCTGACTCTCTCAAATTCTACATATCTGATGTAAAATATCCGAAGTAATAATTCATCTACATCGGAAAGAAAGAAAACCAAATTAAGGAACACTCCAGTATTACCTTGATATGTTCGTGAAGTCTCTTTCACACGCAGCAATCAAAAGAGATGAAGATCCACCATCGACTTTCGCTCCTCGGTTCAGAATCAATTCTGCGCAGGAAACACAACCGACACGAGACGCATAATACAGCGGCGTCAGTCCATCTTCGTCTTCTGCTTCGACATCTATAGACTACGAGAAGAGAGATTATGTGACATTAAATAGAAATGGCTTCAATTCATTTGATAAAATATAATACCATTAATTCAAGAATTAAGAGAAGGAAGATAAACTGCATAAATTATTGGTAATGAATATTTTTCTCAAAATATTTTGTCAATCTTGGAAAATTTACATTGAAATTACTTAATTATGGTATTTATAAGGGATATTTTTTCTAACTTTAAAATGATCATAAATTAATACAATCTGTTTTTCAAACCGTCAACAGTATTCGCTTAAATAATCTTTTTTTATAAGAAATACAAATAAAATATTTTTAGGTTTTCAAACATATTTCGACTTCATTTCAAGATATTTTTCTTTTCATAAAGTATATAATAGATTAATCATTCTACTGTTTCTGCATCTTTTAATCAAACGAGCATAAATCATAAAAATTCCATTAATGCATTAGACACACAAGTGTCACATCTTGAAAGGAAAATGTAAAAAATATTGTATTATTATATGCTCGATTGTTATTCACTTTCAGTAAAGTACAGAGACCGAATAGTCCCAGATATTTGTAAGAAATGTGATAAATAAGAATATTCTGCTAATGATTACTTGTTCTTGGAGAAGCATTTGAGAGATTTCATGTTGATGTGTGTATTTATTTCGATCCAAAGCGAAATGCAAAGCACTTTTTCCTTCGATGTGTCTTTCGTTAAAGTCACTTGCAGATTCCTTCAGAAGCAACGCAACCTTCTCTGTGTCGCGTCTGATGACAGCTCGATATAAAGCATTTGCTCCCTGCACGGAAAGGCATTTATCGATTACACAGTTGACCATTGACACAACATATACTGTAACTCATTTAAATATAGTTGAGAATTATTCATTGTTTCTGAAAACACTGTATCATAAAGAAATCTTTGTCTAATTTATAAACATATCGACCAACCTCTAGAGTCACTCTATACTATACGTAATGTCAAGGAACATTCCAATCTAAAATTTAGAAACTGATATTTCCTCATTTACTTGTAAGATATAAAACTTTTTTTTAAAATATTGGATCAATAATAAACATTCTTCAAACGCAAGCATGCACACTTTCTTTTCAAAACATAGTGTCATATATATGTTAGAACTAAATTTTTCCTGAAGAAACATTTCTCATAGTAAATACATTTAAATATCTTCCCCTATGTCTATTATTATTATTTTACAAATCATTTTATTTCCGAATTATTATTTGTTTTCCATTCCAAACTTATGCATTAAAATCAAATTTTCTATGTGAAAATTTTTAATTTTATTTTTATTTTATGTCAAATATATAGTTTAAAAATAAAAATGATGTTTCAGGGGCTCTTACACACATATTTACATGCGGATGAAGAAGTGGCCAGTTTTATCAGGAAGAAAGTTGCATTCCTTGAAGTATTCGAATGTAGAACCTGTGATGACACAGAACGCTGTCTTTTAAGCAAAATTATCTGTGAATCTTATAGAGAGTCGGGATGCTAATGCAGCAGAGATGAACATATTATGCTTTAAAATATGCAATAAAACACTGTAATTTACGTGTGTCTTTCAGAAAATAAAGAATGTTTAAGTATAAATATGAAAAAAAATCATTACTAAACGTTCTTTACAAGTTTAAAAAAATCTCTTGATAATTTATTCATTTATTTAGATTCAATCTTTTCAGATATTGAATAGGAAATACTCTCTTAATGTTTAGATATGGATTACAAGAAATTACTTCATAACCTGTCAATATTTTTGATATATTCTATTTATCCTTAGAGCTTGTTTCACATTTCTGAAACCTCCATACATTGGCTCTCAACATTAGAAATTCCATCCCTCACTCCTGCACAACAGACACATCCCACTAACTTCACTCATCAAAATATACTGTGAAGATATTATATTAAGGCAATAATAATTGAATATCTAGCCCTATAACTTTTTATTTGTATTCATTGATGTCATTTTAAGTCTAATAAAAAACAAATCCTACATAAATTGCAATGAGTCAGATTATTTGCTGAATTACGTTTCTTACAAATAATTTTCTTTATGACATAAATGACTTTAAGATAAATAAATAAATTATCTCTGGCACCATTTAATTGGATAGTTTCGATATATTTTCTGAGTTTCAGTTCATTTTCAGAACACAACGATCCGACTTCTCGTTTGAGTCGTCGTCGAGTGAAACACATTGAAACACGAAACGAAAACGTAGCAACGGAACAAATGAAACGATATGAAACGAAAATAAAAACTGAAAGTTTGTTTAGAGAAAAAGCAGGAATCACACAAAAATGTATGACTGCGTCTGACCACGTGGAGGACAATAAACTAATTTACTCTCCGGAAGCAAGCAAGGGACCATCTCATCAATTCCGACCAAGGGCCCTAAGGCAGAGACGGATTAAAAAAATTCAGCAAAAGTTCCCAGATAAGATGAAACGTTAGCTGCGAGTTATATTACTAATAGAATGTCAATATGTTTGTAATTTAACGCAAAAAAATCACATGTATTATCGAACTATAGATTATTAAAATACGCCCCTAGACAAATCCAAGAGTACCTGTATAAGAAATCCTCCTCTACCCGAAGGAAAACCGGAGCAAAACCCTGGACAGGATGGGGCTACAGAATTAATGTACACAACCGTGCCAAAGTTGAGTACACATAAAACTAAATTAATATGAGCCATAAGACAACACAATCATGCAAGAAAATAGTTTTTGAAATTGTTATAAGTTATTTAAAAAGTACTACATCAATGGCGTGATTAAGTACAAGACGGATTTAACTTTTATAAAAAAAAAAAAATCTTTTACAGTGTAGAAGCACTAGTGCAGGAGATAGTTCTTAACCGCGAATTTGAAGATATTCAATTTCATAATATCTTTTATATTCTTGGGCAGGAAATTATATAGAATGATTCCCGAATGATAAGGTCTGTTCAGACAAGTTCAATCTTACCTGCAAAAGAACAAAATGATTGGAAAAATGCAAAGTGATGATGGGTGAGGGAGTGAGATGAAAGTTAATTATTAACAATAATAAAATGATTTAATCACATGCTAAGATATGATGAGAAATAATAATACAATACTGATTTCCTAGAGCTGACATGAAGATATGGAGAGAAATATCCTGGAAACCAGTTGGTTGAAGCTGTTGTAGACTTGACCGGATGGCAGACGTGTTGACAAAGAAGAGGTTGATGAGTAGTAAATCTCTGGTTGCACGTATCTTCTGGGATGCAATTATAGGCTCGATCTTGCGAGAAAATGTCGGCTTTGCGACGAGAATAAAGGTAGCGATGCGAAGTGTTCGAACGTGATAATCCCTATTGTGAAGGGTTCAACAAGAGAAAATATATGTCGGTTTGGCGCCGACAGTAAAGAGTTCGAACTGATAAGAGGCGAGATCAGAAGTTTATCCTCTTATTAATAGTAGTAATCATAGTAGTCGTGTACTAGAACTGAATCTCGTGTAGAAGTAGCGTAGAGAGTAGAGAAGAGAGTAGCGTGCTGGTAGAAGAAGCCATGTGGCTTATATAGGTTTAAACTAGTGCGCTGTTGTCAATTTGATTTGATGAATCAATGTGACATTCTGCTAAGTCGATTAGGAGTGACGTGATGAGGAAGTTTTGGCTTCGCCCGACTCTTGCGTGATACAGCATTAACACTCCAATGTTGTCGGCGAAGGAACTTGTAATTAACTCAGTAAATCATATGATGATAAAAAATTCTTCTCATTTTATTTTTTTAAAGTGTAAGGCAAAATATTTGAATCAACATATGACTTGAAAGGAAATTTTCCCAAGCTTAACAACAATCAAGATAAATCACTTAAATTGGCCAAAGAGATTGTTCTCCAGAGATGATACACTTAGAAAATGAGTCAGTACATTGCCTTAAAAGATTCGACTCACTTGTTTAATGAGAACTTATCAAAAAATGTCTGAACAAGGTCCTTATTGCCAAAGAGTGGTTGACACTCTAGGGTGAATAATATTATTACTATTGCGAGTATTGTATTCGTGAACGAGACTGTTTCGTATAAAGCAAGGGAGGAACTTCAGTAATTCGGTCTTAACAAACACGACTGTTCCATAAACATAAATGCAGGCGACTGTTAAGATATTTAATTCCTTGAATAAAGGTTTACAAGAGTTTCGGGGGTGATATTTACAAATTATACGAACTATCCTCTTCTGAATTCTGATAGTTTTAATACTCTGATCGGAGTTACCCCAGAAGGAAATACCGTAACGTAATTGGGAGTAAACGTTTCCAAAATATACGCAACGGGAAATACGTGAACTAACAACGTTAACTAAGATTCGGATTGCGTAACACAATTAATTAATGGGAAATTAAGATAGTCAACGTGACAATTCCATTTGGGGTTGTCTTGAATATGGAGACCTAAGATTTTGTATTCGTAACAGTTTTTAATTGTGTTCCGTTTAAAGAAAGAGAAACCTAGGGTATAGATTTTGTGATATTATTGTGAAATGAAGTAGACACTGTTTGGTCAATGCTTACAATGAGACGATATGCATGTAACAAAGTCGAAAGATTAAACAAAACTTTTTTAACGTTAGCGTGTTAACATAGTAAATTAGTGTAATGACCCAAAAGAACCATTTTGCAATCTGATGTGGATGATATGTTTTTCACATACAATAAAAAGAGTATAGGGCCGAGAATTGAACAAGGGGTACTCCACAAGTAAATGGCTTTGTTTCTGAATGACGACGATTAAGTATTTTAATTTTATTATAGGATATTTCTACCTGTTGATATCTATCTTTTAAATACGAAGTTAGCCATTGATGTGGAAATCCACGAATGCCTAAAGAATGCAATTTGGAAAGAAGGATTCCGTGATCGATGACATCGAATGCTTTGGATAATTCAAGAAAAACTCCCTTACATTATTATGTTGTTACTTATTTACACTCTGAGCAATTTTTTTTCCGTGCTATGTATTGCTATTACTCCTTGTTGAAAGAATACATTCATGTGCCATCGGCGTATGTTCATCAATTTCACACGGCTCACGTGCAAACTTCCGAGAACAGAGGATTGTTATTTGTCTTTTCTTTTGTTCAACGATTAATAAAGAGCGCAATCAACAAATGAATCTTTAACAAACATAAGGTGTTTAGGCGATAATCAAGAAATAATTGAATAAATAATTGAATTGAAACAAGAAAGAATTGAAATCATTCGAATTGAGGGGAATTATATTAATCATGTAACTTACATCTTTTTTCAATTGAAACAAAACTATTTACATTATTAAATAGTCTTGCATTTTATTAGAAAAGAAAGTCTTCATTCTCTTATATACCGAAGCAATCATTATCAAAATAATATTATTTCTTTTTCCGAATAAGAGAATCATTGGCTTTACTCATACCCAATTTTCTATAACACAATTTTTATGAATTATTAGCAAAAGAATGAATGTAATAGATATGAATTAAAATACGATATAATAAAAAAGTTAAAATTTTACGAAATAAAAGATCCGGAACTTTAACGAAAGCTTGGTGTATAATAGGAATATGTTAACGTATGCTCTATCTATAAGTGAGATAAAATTCAATTCTTTGCCAGTTCATACATAATTAAAGCTCACCGAATTAAGGTTTCTATATTTTCTTCCTTCGTCACTTACCATACGTTGTAGTAACATTTCCACAATCTCTTCATATTGCCCTTTTACGGCGACGACAAGTGCAGTATCTCCATATTTGTTTTTCAGTGCGATATCAGCGCCTCTGTCAATCAGCAACTGAATGGCTTCCTTATTCTCATGTCTTACTGCACGGTGTAGAGCAGTGTCACCATCTTCATCTCTTTTATTTGGGGAAGCCCCATTGTCGAGGAGGAATCTGAAAAAAAGAATTGCTAATGAGACATTCAATTGCACATATAATTATTAAGCTGTAGCATAAATATGCGATATCATGACAATATCTCCCTAAACCTTTTGTAGAATTGGCACTATATTAAAAATAGAAACATCCTAACGAAACCCAGAAACAAAATCGTAAATTGAATTTATTAAAGAACAAATATATATTTTTTGAAGGAGACCCGGAAAAACAGTAAAGGGACGGTATTTCCAACTTTACGTCTCATCTTCTTCCATGAAATTCTGTGAGAGAATGGGGAAATGAAGGTGCACAATGTCAACGGATTGGAGCAACATTGAAGGGTGTGAATAAGGACTGCATAGCCCTTGCCGATGGCTTGGCACTAATTGCAAAAGACATTCCTGTGGCAAAAAAACACTTGCAAATAACAAGTACTAACGTAAAAAAAACCTTGGAAAAAAAAGATTGACATAGAAGAGCCATACCTGAACTTAAAATTGGCGATAAAAAAGTGACGAGAGGAAAAATTCAATCACTTAAGAGAGCAAATTACGAAAATTTTACATGAGAAGAAATCTTTAAAAACCAGAATGGATAAACTAGAAAAATCTTTTTAATTAACTGAAAAGATCTACAACAAAAATCATTTTCCTGGAACTGCATAATTTGCTGTAACAAAACGATTACCATGCCACAAACACTTTATACCCTACAGATACTTATTCTTAAATATAAAACGACTCTTATACTGCAAGAAATCAAAGAATGTAGAATTATGAAAAAAAATTAAGCCCAATAATATATTTTCAAATGAAGTCAGCATGGCTCAGTGGGTAGAGCGCTGAACAGCTGGCTGGATGGATGGGGTTCAAAACCTGATGAGGTGGGGATTTTTCATCACACCTCAACATCCAGACTGTAAAATAGTAACCAGGGGCAATCCGGTCGGAGCGAGATGCTGACCACATCTCCTCCTCCTAGTGCCGAGGTCAAGTAATTGCGAAGCTCTACCCTCCGCGACCCCCTTGGGCATTTTCGAGGTCTGTTGTGGGATAGTTTGACTTTGACTAATATAGTATCAAATACACTAGCCAAAAGCAAACGAAGAAATCGACTGACGAATACCCAATATTCCATTAATGATACTCATACGTCAAATTCAATTTATTAGACACTCGAAAAAAAATGAATCCCAACCGACCAACACAACAAAATCAAAATTATTAGACCGAACTGATAGAAAACAATTAAAAAGTACCTTCTCCAATTAGGAACTCCAAATTAAAAGATCATGAAACAATAATAAAGATCACACAAAAACAGTATTTTCAAAAAGAAAATACAACCAAAGCAAGAAATATGGTGGTCGTTGCAATCGAAAAAATCCCATTCGTTTCATTTGAAGGATGACGGTCAAAAGGAAAGACAAGTGTTAATTCCACGTGATCCAAGCGACACAATCGCAAAGAAGAAAGAATGAGAAGTTATTTCGATTTATTAACAAACTAAAATGAGGGAAGAATGGTGGATAAAGATCTTATAAAAAAGTCTGAAAACTTTAATTTGCGATTTGAGAACTGTTGATTGCATCCATATAAACCATGTACGTAGATTTGCGTATATTTCTTAGAAATTAGAATTGATTTTGTGAAATGCAGTTTTAGACAAATCACTCCAATAAAAACGAATTGTCCATAACCAATATAAGATATTGCCATTAAATTTAAATATTATAAAATATACGATGATATAAGCCAGTTCGAATATTTAGAAATGTTCATTTTAAATTAACGTTAAAGAGAGAGCATTTCATTTGCAACGACTTTTGAGTTGACCAATTTTCAGTTGATCACTGAGTTAATCTTTTTCTTCCGCAAATAAAATGTAGTATTGTGTAGTTTCATGTAACTTCTGTAATAAATCTCTGAAAATAAGATATAAATATGCGTTAATATTAGACCCTAAGGAATATTACAACAAATATCAGATAGACTCATAAAAAATTTATTGAAAAGAAAATATCGAATTTATATAAAAATATTATTTTCAAACGCTAGAGTTTTTTAAAACTTTTATTCAATTTATAAATAAAAAAAGAAGAGAATGATTATATGATTATCTCATATTAAATTTTAATAACCAGTTAAGTAATAGATATCTGAAAAGTATTAAAGTTATTGCTCTAAGTAATTTATAATCTCACTTCTTTCAAGTTTTGTATGTTCAATTTTAAATTTATAATAGATACTAGCTTTACTCGTATACCCCGTTAAAGCCTTCGGTTTATATGGACATAATTGGATTCACGTATTTAATTACGGTTATTGCGTAGTTCTCCAAATATACTTTGTTGTATTAATCAAGTGATAAAATACACAGTATTACAAGTGAATTATAAACTAATACACATTTTTCTTACAATGCGAAATGATACAAAAAGAATGCTCTCTGGACCTTGTAATTTGTTTTCGTAATATAATATTAGTCCATTTCTTAATACTCGACGATACATTTCGCATTCAAAATAAGATCGACATTGTATAACAACTTCTTAACTGGCTATTTTTAACAATACGAGTATACATTGATTTTTTTTTATTTTGGAAAAAATTTGAAAAGTGTGACGAGTCGATTTGGAAGGAAGGAACCGATTTTCAAAATATCGCCAATCGCTAGCATAGTCAGGAAACCTTTGGTAGAGCATATGCGACCTTAAACTCGAATTTTAATAAATTTCAGTTAACTGTTTTTTTTTTCGAAATACAATAATAATTCCTTTTTTTAAATAGTTGAAGAGATGTCTCGGAATTAAAACTAACGACATTGTAAAATTATTTCTTGTTCCGAAAATTTTTTCATAACTCCAGAAGAGAATGATAATTTTCAGTTTCAAAAGATAGATGCGTGTGTAAACATGTAACAAATGTATTGCAAATAAACAGCAAGTTGACGCGATGTACAGAAACAATTTAATTGGATTCTATACAGTGGTGAATGTTTAACGTTACATGGATGGAGTTTTCCGACACTAATAAATGGTGCTAAAGGTAGAAATTTTGATGGACGCAAGGTTCGTGTTTTCAAAGAAATTTGCGGATGTTAAGTAGAATTTGTAGTTTCACTAAATAATGTATGTGTGGTGATAAAACATTTTTGCGTCATGTGTACGTTTTGAATCCCTTTCCCATTGCCAGCTGCAGTAATTACTCATCTTGCTGGTATTATATCGGGAATTATATTTTAATGGAGGCATAGTATTCCGCACACTTCAGCACTTGCTAACCTAATTCTTAGAAACGAGAGCATACACTACACAAGAATTTGTTAAATGATATCAATATAAATTTTGAAGAAAATCAATGCAAGGCACTATGTACAAATGTAAATTTCATACGAAGAATATTTCACTTTTCGTTTATTTAATATTTTTACAATAAAAACTAATACAACTAACAATACTGAAAATAAATTTCTCTGTTATCTTTTCATGACCTCATGAGCGAAGTTAACCACTGATTGCCGTATAAGTACACGATCACCCATGTACGGAATAAATAATTTTTGTGTTGGGGTAACAAAGTGTGGAATGTAACGATAATCATAAGTGACCGATGTTAGTTTTGAAAACGTAGTGTCGTTGCAATTTATAGTGACATTCTCAAAGACGTCAAAGTTTACAATATCCCCACATAAAATGCAGCAACCTTAGGAAAGAGGATACCATGAAAAAAATATCGTACATGATAGATACCAGATACGATTCCATCCGTTTCGGCGTTGCTGAGCGGAAAGGAAATCACGATATCACGCAAGCCTACATTAAATTTTCTTGGAACACCAATGGCACCCCCCACCAGGATGGGGCGTGGAAATATGAAGGATTTCTGGAACATTGTGTAAAATTTACCCGAAGAGTTTGGAAAATATAACAGGACGAGTAAAAAAATACGAGTAAAATAGCGTACTTTGAATTTCTGGCTTTTAAGGTAAATTGTAGACAGAGCGCCACAAATTTGTCTTTGCTAATAGACGTTTATTTGAAGAAACATACTTGCTAGAAAACCGATTAAAAAGGTAACAGTACCCTTAAAGTAGTTTTAAAATATTCTCTCTCTATAAATGAGGAAACGGCGATATATACTGATTAGTGCCTCTTTTGGGACATCTCAACTTTTGATGTGACACATACTACATGTGCGAGGTGAAACAGCACGTATTGAGATAAGTTTAATTTTCTTAATTTATTTAAATAATTACCTTTATAGCACTTTCGTTCATTTCTTAAAATTCAAGAGCGCGCGGAAGTAAGAAATTTACTTTCCGATGACTTAAGCGGCGGTTGCGAGACAAACAGATAGCATTAGAAAGAGACAGGAAATCCTGAATCTCCGATTCTACAATTTTCTAATTTTGATTTCCCTAGTCCTATAGGTCGGAAGTGGATGATTCTTCTGATTGGCTGGCGTCATCGTGAGGTAGGGGAGTGACCGGTTAGAGAGTCAAAGAACATTGGAGAATATTCGCTTGTCACGGGCAGATGTGTGTCTTTTTGAGAAAGAAGCCGTTTAAATGCACAACGAAAGTTCGAGCAGGTGCCATCTTAATTCTTGAAATGAACAGGATCATCCGTTTGAAAGGTCCAAACTCGCATCATTCATGTTTTATTTAGTACTATCACTAACTTGCAGAATATTATTAATGATGGTTACAATGACTGTGCAAATAATTGTTTTTCGTTATAACTTCGTGTTGTGTTTTTAAATTAGAGTTTAAAAAATCCCTTTTTGTTTGGTAGTTTAGAAGGAATTCCGATTGCAGATCTTTGCCAAATCGAATGACAAGAATCAGGAAACACACATTCGTGAAAAATTTAATTGAAACGGATTGGTATTGTAAGAAATGATTAATTCCTTACAATTAATTAAAATTATTGTGTTAATTGACGGATAAAAATATCCATAAGCAACGGATTTTTATCGCGACCTTCAGTCAAGTATATTTTCGAAAAGAGAAATCGCGAGTTGTTGCTGTGAAGACGGTTGAACTTCAAAGAAGAACATAAATCTGCCAAAATTGAAAGAAGAAGGCTAACTAGGCACTTGCGTCTGCGAGAACCAGAGGACAAAGCGGCAAAATGTTAGTAAAGTGACGAGTGGCGTAGAAGCGTTATACAGCAACGAGACAAAAGGGCTCAGCATTACTTCAATTAGTGAGGTCAGATATTAATGACAGGGAAGGAGCTGGAGGCGCAGTTTTTTGAAAAGGGACAGTGGACAAGTACTAGGGAGAAGGAAGGAGTCGTTTTCGAGCTAACAAACAATGACGAACGTACGTGCAGGATAAAGCAATGAAACTGGGACGCGCGTGGGTGCACGCGCCAAGAGGGGTTGATAAACTAAGGGGATGGGAAACATTCTAGCAACGTTCGGCGCAAAAACATTTTAAAAGCCATCAAAATTCGTATAGCACATGGTGATTAAAGGACAGGTGTGTCTGTTTAAACTCACTGAGGGGACGCGTGGAAAAAAAAGTCGGAGCGTTGAGTTACGGGAAATTTTTCAAAAACTGGGATAATGATTAGCTGAGAACGGAGAAGCATTTCTTTAAAAATAACCAATCGGAACGACTCCACGCGGACTGCAAGTCAAGTTTAATTTGATGTGGGACGTTATGTGACTTTTGAAAGAATAAGCAAATGAGGAAGCGTCAGGGTGATGGAAGAGGGAGAAGGTTACAAAAGATACGAACAGAGACGTTCTAAAAACACTTAGACTTCGATCACAACGTGCTCATCACTTAAAGCAATTCGATCACTTAGAGAGGACTTCGAGTTTCGTGTTGAAACTAGCACTTACAGCATGTTGTCGATTTTCTTTAAAGGTTTTCGGCTTTGAACTTTTGTAAGTGGTGTGACAACTACTTAGATATTTCATGAACAATTTTAAATGTTTAAGTTTAATCACTTTGTCGACTAATTATTCGAGATATTAGAATTCGTGAGTGATAGTTATTATCAACACAGTAGAAATAATTAGGTCACAAGATGATTCGAAACCAGACTCGACCTTTTGTAAATTCAGTGCGAAAAAAATGAACACTTTGTACGAGACATCGCAACGGTGTCGTCTTCCTGCTGAGATCGAGGGGATGGTGCGAGGGTCGCTAGCTCTTTGGATGACACGCGCTACGACAGCTGGACAAAGGCTGTGTTTATGAACAGAATGTGGTGAGGAGAAGGGCGCTGACCTTGTTCTACAAGTGTTTGGCGATCGGCTCTTCTTGAGTAAGGTAGTATGTGTTGGTTGCGACCATCCAAATTCTTGTGTACAAAGCTCTGCGAAGAAGAAAGTGTGCTCAGTTTTTGCGAACTTTGACAACATGTCAGCAATGTGTTAGGGGTAAGCAGGGGTTTGTGGTAGACACGAACAGGAGGGACATTCCTACGAGAATGTACAAGTAAGTAAAGAGAGCAGGTATGTGCAAATCGAAAACGAAAGGGAGCAGATCGTAAGCACAGTGCGACAAATTGGACGTTTCCAGAGCATAAACTGGTAAAGAGATTTCTCCAAGTATGTATTAATTATAATAAATGTGTGTCCATATATATATATAATATGAAAAGAAGGATCAAGATATTAAAAAATGTATATTCTTACGTTGAATAATATAATAGTACTATATATAATTAATGACGCCAACAAATCTCTTAAGCATAGCAAATTTCAAATGTACGCCAACTATCTTCAAATTTAAATTAGTGGAAAACCGTCTAACATAACTTAAATTGCGCAAAAACTCAACAAAGATCTCACCTCACTCAGTATGTAGGCAAAATATATCGGTCTCCTCTTAAATCCGACTAGGAATTTATATTGAAAGCTCGTTTTGTACTATTATTATTATATTCTTTTTGTTTGTAACGCGACGCCATTTGATTTACAGGATTCCAACTTAAAGTAAATATATTGTATCAATAGAATTTTAAATGGAAAATGAATGAAAGACAGACAAATTCGAAAGAGCATCTGAACCTGTAAAAGTGTAGAAAATTACATTTTATATTCTATAAAATTACTATTAAAAATGTCGTTACCAAATTCTATTATTTTTTCATTTTAATAAGTGATTAAGTGACCGTTTTTTGTGAGGTTTTAGGGCTCATCAACAGCAAAGGATTAATTAACCAATTTGTCGTCACGGTCTCATCTGATTGGTGCAAGAAAAGTAGAAAGTTAGCTAAAGAAAAAAATTTAAAAAAAGAAACGCGGTGTTTGAAAAAATTTCAAAACTGATCAATGTTTTAAAGCGCAGCTAAAGAGTTTGAATCGACCAGATAAAAAAGCTGATTCCACCGCCGATCAGAGTAAACGAAGCAAACGACAAAGTGAAACAGAAAAACCTGGAAAAGTTCGCTGAAGTTGAGTAATTGAACAATCCCGATTCGAGTTGTGAACTCACAGCGGAGGATACCAACCATTCCAAACAAGAAGACATTAGAAATTGGATTCAGTGTGGACTATGGTGGCTACCTTTATCACTATGGTGTGGAAAAACGGATAGTCAGAATGTTGCTGAACCGTTTAAAGCTTCTCGGTGACGATATAAAAGTGAATCCACGTTCCGATATTGTTCCCAAAATGTGTTTTTGGGGCAAAAGTCAAACGAAGAGCGAAATAAGAGAATGACTAGTTTATATATATCTCTTTTTAAGGATAACATATTTTTTGTAAATTGTTTTAGATAATCTTTTTTTTATTATATCATCCTTTCAAAATTTTAGTTATGTATATTGTTTCGAGTGCAATTTATTTTTACCACCTGACAAGTAAAAAAAGGAATCGCTCGTGAGGGATTGACTTGCAGGAAAAACAGCAACGTACTGCAGTAATTCTAACCAAAGGGAATGCAAGTTGACCTACTTGATGAGGCGAGTAGAAGTTCGCGACATTCTAGACTCAACAACGGGAAGAAGAAATTATTAGAGAGACGTTATGGAACGCGTAGTAGCATTGATTATAACTTCAAAGGTTCGAATGAGACTTTCGGAGTTCTGAATATTGGAAATTCGTAGGTTTTCTGGAACTCGTTACAAAGATTGATCCGGTATACGCGATCACATTGCAAAATATGCAAAACAGAAAGGTGTATCATCTTATTTATCAAAGTAGATTTGTGAAAAACTCCTAAACATTATGGGTCGGAACATTGTTTTTAGACGAAGTTTCTTCTGCTCAGTATTTCAGCATTTCCATAGAGTCGACTCTAGACACATCGCATGTCGACAAATTATCTCACATATATCGACAAGATGATAAATAACTGTAAACCTGTCGAACGATATCTATCATTTCTTTCGTTAGATAATCATATTGGTGAACAAGCTAAACAAGTTTTAAAATTATAAACGAAGATTGTAATTATGATTTCCAAACTTGCATAATGACAACGAGGCAAATATATCCAGGAAGTACCGATTATGCAAGCAAGATTGCCGAACTAAACCCAAATTTTATATGTGTAATATGCGCCGCGAAACTCATTCTCTGATTTATTATGAGGGTGATAAATTATTATAGTGGGTTTTGTGAATTAGAATTCTTTTTCCGTGAGCGGAGACAGTTCCAGTTTTATATTACGTCAAGACACGGGGATGCGCATAATTTTCAATATCATTTATATTATATTTTAATGAAAGATCTAACAGCCGACGTATTTTCCAACGTTGGAATAGCTCTACGAATTTCTTGAAAGGGATGATAACGAAGTGTTCTGCAGATCGTTCATTTTTGCAGTTGAAATGAATCGAGTCAGGCAGAAGAACTAGTATGTGGTAGGAAAGACTGGACATATCGTGTCGTCTTTGCATTAAATTTGATATTTTAAAGGAAATTGTCTTTCCGCAAAATCAGGAGGGGGGGGCTCTCATTCGTAAACTCATTGAACCACGTCGAGTAATCTGCGTTGCAAAGTTTTTGCATCGAATAAAGTACATGTAAACAATTTTTATTCCTATTATTTACTTAATATTCTCTAACCAACAATATTATGATAATGAAACAATGTTATTGTATTATCATTAGGCAGCAATGTAATTATAAATAAGTACTAGTTATAATGCGTATTATCCTCGGCCAGAAAGAAAAATATTATTGAAGAAGGATATGTTTCACAATTATTAAATACTTGTAAATCATTGACAATTTTTTTTCTACTGCTTGCGAGGTTTAGAGAAATTGTTTTGCAACTGTTCTTTTGACTGTGCCTGTTCCTATGCCTAATAAACTGTCCTCCAGTGGATAGTGTCATAAAATATACAGCTCGCATTAATATGAAAGTCTTCTTCATAAAATTATAAATTTGTCATTTTCAGTAGTTTCTATATTGAGTACCGCACCCATGTGAAAATTACTCAACTCCTTTTTACATTTCAAAATGCACTCTTAATATAACTTATCGTTTATTCTTGTACACCATTTACAGACGAATTTGTTTCAAATAATCGATATGAAACAGTTAAACGTTCACTTGTCAACACTATCAACATTTTCCTATGCTTCAAAAAAATGACAACTCTATGTCCTGTGCAGCTGGAATGTGTCCAGTATTATGACTACACTTTACTTTGCAATAGAAAACTATACTTTCTTGTAAAGTTCATTGACACTATAACTTAATGAACAGGAAGT
This sequence comes from Laupala kohalensis, assembly GCA_002313205.1. Taxonomy (NCBI): domain Eukaryota; kingdom Metazoa; phylum Arthropoda; class Insecta; order Orthoptera; family Trigonidiidae; genus Laupala; species Laupala kohalensis. The sequence goes on from NNCF01126449.1 coordinate 145,943, forward strand.
CCTTCTTTCCTTTTATTTAAACACATGTTTTAAGTACAGTCAAATCATGAGAGTGAAATAAGTGCAATTTTTTTATTGTAAATTTAATACATTCACTAACAAAAAATCTTTTTAAAATGTTCTATATAATATTAAATCCACCGAGCAAATTTGTATTACTATATAGTTTATAAAACACTCTAAAATCGTTCTTTAAGGAATGAGAAGAAATTGCTTTAAATTTTATATGAGTGACATCTTCATTTTATAATGATTCATTTACTTTCTCTCTAATAGCCCTTTATTCTGCACTTAGTGTAAGCATCATGTTACCACTTTACCTTAGTGTTAGCATCATGAGTAACGTCTAATTGATCAGTGAAGTTTATATCTTCTGTTTCATTTAGTAATTTTTCACTGACTTAGCAAAGTATTTTTCTAAAATAATAATAATAATAATAATAATAATAATAATAATAATAAATTTATTGTCAAAAACAGTACAAACTGCGTATGACCACGTGGAGGAAAAAAAACTAATTTACTCTCCGGAAGCAAGCAAGGGACCATCCCATCAATTCCGATCAAGGGCCCTAAGGCAGAGGCGGATTCAAAAATTTCAGNGCCCAAAAATTCCTAGATAAGATAACAAGTTAGCTGCGAGTTATAATACTAATAGAATGTCAATATGTTTGTAATTTTAAGCAAAACGTTACATGTAAGTTATTATCGAACTATAGATTATTCTGAGTATAGTGTTTAAAAATCATAAGAATTGAAATAACACTAAATTCACGATTTATTGTTACAATAGACACGCCCCTAGACAAAGCCTAGAGAACCTGTATGATAAATCCGCCTCTACCAGAAGGAAAAACGGAGAAAAACCCGGGCCAGGATTTAGGCCGGGAGAAATAGCAATAGGTTTTCATATTTAACACACCAAACCTTTTTTAGAGTAATTATTCTCAAATATCTTCTGAGTGTGTCATATTTACAAGTGACTTACAAGTGTGTCGTATGTTATGAGAAACATTTGATTACAATTGTAATATGACAAAAAGTAGCAATGATAATGAAAACAGATTGTATCGTTTTTTGTAAATCCAATACCTGATTCCAATTTTAATAATTCGCGTTCATGTATAGTCATTTCCTCAGACATTTTACATAGTTCCTTCGCGGAATTTAAGCACTTGAATAGAAGAAGCACTGCTATCTTAGAAATTAAAGATGGGTCAATTTCATTCAGTGTGTCCTTATTAATATATTAATTTTTTCTTCGACTTAAAATATAAATACAAACGAATCATAAATTAAAAGCGTAACATTAAACAAAATATGTACGAAATCACAATTGAATAATGACTGAGATAGTAATGTTCACTGCTACATATTTATAATACAAATATATTTATTTAACATTATTTTATTATCAACACAATGTTATTAGAATTAAAATAAAGAAACATTATTATTTAGAGAATATTAAGTAAATAACATAATTGTTTTTTATGCTTTGTTTTGAACGTAATGTATTATGTTGATCGCTTTCAAACTAAAAGTTTTATTAGCTATGTTGAATGTTTTTAAACATCCCATAAATCAAAAACTCACTAATTGTTTTCATCATTTGTAACTGTTCTCTTTCCTTTCATATTTGTTTTGCTGAAAGAAATGAGTTGTTACGTTTTTCCTAAAACCATATCAGGTTTTTATAATAAACATTTTTTCTCTTTAAAGAAATTTTTTGTCCCCAAGATGAAGCTAAATCTTAAAACTAACTACATTTTTAAAAACAACATTAAAATCTGTACAAGATATACAAATTTAATATACATACAGAAATATTTTAGGGCAAGAAACGTAAAACTGTTGGCAGAGTTTTTCGCGATTTAAGAAAAACAGGTCGAGTTTTGCGTAACTTTAAATATTCATATCTCAGAAAGAAATGACCGAATTCGTATCTAATATCAAAAATTATTGTAGATCTATAAGTAGAACGATTACATACAATGTCATTAAACTTTGTGATGGAGAGTTTCATCATTGGACCATTTGACATGGATTGTCCCATTATTAACTTCTTAAGTTATTTCCTATTCGTTGGTAATTACATGCGCCAAATTTGGATTCTATTCACTTGTATTTGTTACGATGTCATAAAGGTATCAGTGTGAAAGCAAACAAATGTTCCACAAAATTTATTATGATTCGCAAAGAAAATGATGGTGAAAGAAGCAAATAAATATAAATTTTACATGAAAAATGTTTGAGAAAACATTCAACACCTTAATGGTTTTTTATTAAAATGATGCCCTTGGTACCTTAACATGTCGGTTTTGTTCCAGAAAACTGCAGCAATCAATGGAGACTGAGCGCCGCCGTCGACTTTTGCTCCTCTACTAAGAAGCGTTTCTGCGCAGGAGACGCAGCCTCTTCGTGACGCATAATTCAGCGGTGTACGTCCAAGTTGATCCTTTGCATCGACATCCAAAGACTGTGAGGATGCAGAGACATGTAATAAAAAGAGCAAATAAAAAGAAGTGATTTCAAATAAATATTTAGAAAAAATAAACAAAGACCAGAAGATATAATATTTGTAAAATTTCAAAACTGTGAAGTGACCAAATCCCATCGTTAATTTTTCAAAGTATTTTAAATAGAACCAAAAACATATCTTAAAATATTGAGATTATGTTACGGAAATAATCGCAAATAACGTTATCATATTTATTGTTAAGTAATGTACTGTAATATTTATTTCTTCATGTTACTTGTAAATTCAGGTCTTACTCACAGAATTTGAATAAGTTAAATAATAACTGTTTAAATCAGTGGAATTTAGATTATTGTGAAGCAGTCACGGTTAACTGACAACCAGTATTGCGATGAGGTTGAATTCAAAGCATTTGTCATGGCGGATGTTCGTACCAGCAACAGACTCGTTCATTTCACCGTGTACTCCGTTCCACTGACAAAAAAAGAATCTGTAAATTACGTTTTCGTTGTGTGTCATGTGTTCTTACCCTCCAAATCTAAATTAGCGAAAGAAAAACTCACCTGACTATTGTATATTTTCAAGTCAACTGCCTGTAGGTTTCTTTACTAGCGGAAAAGGCAACTACTCCTGCTTTGCGGATGCAAGTATACTGTTAACTTACTCAACCACCGGTCTTATCATTTTTAAAACATTGTAAAAATGTATTTCCATTTTATTTAGAATACAGACGGAAAAAAGTTTTTTTCTTATGACTAAGTTATCTTACATGCAAGATTTTATTGTATATTTGTTATGTTTCCCACTTTTTCTCGTTGCATCGCCATCTTGTTGTGTAGTGTTTCAGAATGCCTTTTCTTAACGGAACGAACGAGTGTACGTGTATTGGGAAAAAGAAACCGATTTCTTTGCGCGATGTGTTATCTCAAATTATCACTTTAAGTTGATTCCACCCTCTTAGAGAAATAAAATCCAAGAGGATATATGGTAATATTTACACTTCCACGTATAGCTGCCCCATGACGTAATGCTAGCGACGGCGCGTGGAGATTCCAGGTACCCTAGTTTGATCCCCAGCAGATCCGCAAACTCAATAAGTATGTACACTCCGAAAAACGTCGGGTACTGATGACCAATAAGAATGATTGTAAGTAAAGACTTCGTTAATAGATACTTTTCCTGTGCGTCCAACGTTTCTTCGTGGTTTAAACATTTCTCGGGTTCTCAGTAAATGTTCCACTGTTTACACTTGTTGAATTTCATTTTTCTCGGCGGAAGCATCTGTGCTGCGCAGATCAGAGATTCGTAACTGCGAATCACAGGTTTTACACAGTTTCAGATTTGGAGAGTATGTTTTGTATTGCTGTGATCCTCTAAAATATTATTCCATATCATACTCTCAATGAAAAATCTATGAATTACCAGCAGGTCAGTTGTTATCAGCTTCTGCGTGGCTGTTCGACACAGACTCCGTTGTTGAAATTGAGGTTACATTTCTCCACAGTTTAGTAAGAAAAAAAATCTAGAGATCCAGAACTTTCGGAGTTGAATTCGTTAGGAGCTCTTCTCATAGACTTAGTAAAAAAGGCCGTATGGGTGGCGATCTATTGGTTGTCTGTTAAAATGCATGGCCGTTTGACGTTTACATATGCCCTTTAAATAGTCATTTCTACTAAAGGTACACGAACATCCATTTGTTTTGCTATGCCTCACAGAACATTGACTTTCAACTAACAACATCAACGATTCTGCTATTTCTAATTATTATTTAGCAAGTTCTTACTGTCGAAAAAATTGTATCGGAGGGGGTGTTTCCTAACATACTAAAAAGAGCTAAAGTAAAACCTTTACACAAGAGAGGAAACAAAATTAATATTAAAAATTACTGACCAATGTCTCTACTACCCACTTTCTCAATAAATTATAAAATTGTTCTATAAACGTTTTCTAGATTTTTTATTAAAAAATAACATTCTCTCAGAAGATCAATATGGTTTTCGGAAATCCTTTTCCACTACAAGCGCCATATTGTCTTCCTTAAACGATGTTACCACAACTCTTGACCGTGGAGAAAATCCTCAGGGTGTTTTTCTTGACTTATGTAAAGAATTTCATGTCATCGATGACGGAATTCTCCTTTCCAAAATTTATTCTTTAGGCATTTTTGAACTTCGACATTAATGGCTAACTTTTTATTTAAAAAATAGATAGAAAAAGGTCAAAATACCCTATACTGAAGATAAAATACTTCAGCGTTTTTTTTCAGAGACAAAGCCACTTACTTGCGGAGTACCTCAAGGTTCAATTCTCGTCCCTATACTTTTTATTGTATGTAAACGACATGCCGTCATCCACATCAGATTGCAAAATGTTTCTTCAAAATGGTTCTTTTTGCTGATGACTCTAATTTACTATGTAAACACGCCAACGCACAAAATTTTTTGTTTAAGATTTCGGTTTGGTTCCATGCAAATCGTCTCATTGTAAACACTGACAAAACAGTGTCTATGTCATTTCACAATTGTATCACAAAATATTTACACCACGTTTCCTTTTCTTTAAACGGAACACAATTAAAAACTGTTACGAATACAAAATTCTTAGGTCTCCATATCCAAGGCGACCTCAAATGGAATTGTCACGTTAACAATCTTAATTCCCCAATAATAAATTTGTGTTACGCATTCCGAATCTTAGTTAACGCAGTTAGTTCACGTATTTCCCGTTGCGTATATTTTTCAACTCCTAATTCAAACAATTAAATATCTTAACACTTCCCTGCACTTATTAAGTGTTTGTTAAGACCGAATTACTGAAGTGCCTTCTTTGCTTTATACGAAACAGTCTCGTTCACGAACACAATACTCGCAATAGTAATAATATTCATCGCCCTAGAGTGTACACCTCTCTTTGCCAAAAAGGACCATATCATTCGGGAATCGTTCTATACAATTCTCTTCCCAAGAATATAAAAAATATTATGAAATTGAAACTTTTCAAATCCGCGGTTAAAAACTACCCCCTGAACCAGTGCTGCTACACTGTAAAGGAATTTATTGGTTTTAATAATAATACAATCCGTCTTGTACTTTATCATACCATTGCTGTAGCACTTTTTAAATAACTTATAACAATTTCAAAAACTTTTTTCTTGCATTATTGTGTGGTCTTATGACTCATATTAATATAGATTTATGTGTACTCAACTTTGGCACGGTAGTGTATATTAATTCTGCAGCCCCATTCTGGTCTGGGTTTTTTTTTCGTTTTTCCTTCTGGTAGAGGCGAATTTCTTCTACAGGTTCTCTAGACGTTGTCTAGGGGCGTGTTTATTGTAACAATACATCGAGAATTGTGTTATTTTAAGTCTTATGATTTTGAAACTCTATACTCAGAATAATCGATAGTTCAATAATAATTTGCACATGTAAATTTTTTGCGTTAAATTACAAACATATTGACATTCTATTAGTATTATAACTGGTAGCTAACTTTTTATCTTATCTAGGAGTTTTTGCTGAGATTTTTGAATCCGCCTCTCCCTTAGGGCCCTTGCTCGGAATTGATGGGATAGTCCCTTGCTTGCTTCCGGAGAGTACATTAGTTTATTTTCCTCCACGTGGTCATATGCAGTTTGTACTGTTTTTTGACAATAAATTTATTATTATTATTATTATTAAATTCATTATTATCATTTTTCTGTAGTTCACAGCAACATTTGCTGGGTTTCTTTGAGTGGACGGCCCCAAAAGACAAGTCAACTCAAACACTAATGAAACAAGAGAAATTCTCTGGTCAGGCTACAGGTACTAAGGATGACGGATTTTTGCAATATGATGTACTGGAAAGGGGATAGACCTATCTTCTCCAGGCGAGATGACGATCGGTACTATTTATAATTCTCTTTTATGCCACATTATTATTATTATTAATATTATTATTATTGTTATTATTGTTATTAGTTTTAATATTGAAGGATCCACGTGATTTTGTGTGGTAAACATTTTTGGGTTCCCTAGCAAAAAGTATTATATGGAACTGATCGTACGAAGCTAACAACACTGTTGAAATCCTAAAACATTGTATATTGAATTTTTATTAGTTTTCGTATACACAACTGCTTTAGAACACACATTTAAAATCTACTCATATTACACCATAAAATGAGTAACTAACCAAAGTAAAGAGTCGACACGTCCCAAAACGAAGAACAGAGTAGTATTGGTTGCATCTACAATCTACAATCAGCAGCTGATTGCTGATGTAGTTTAGTTTGGAAGCACAGAGAACCATAACAATCCGACTGTGGAGAGAGTTGGGGGAGAAGAAAAATACCTCACTATTATTGCAATAGTACAACGACATTGATAAGAAAAATAGAAACATGACAACTCGAAATAATTCCAGCGATATTGCTCCATTGCGGTTGTGTGCAATCTCTATAGAAGTTCTTCTTTATTTAAATTTTATAATTTTCATTTTAATGATATGGACAAAAAAAATACAGTTAGATGGAATTGTACGGTATATATAATTTTCTCATTAATTTTGAATGAAATTCCATCAACCATTCTAAAAATAAATATCTAATATTTGTTTTTGTTTTTTTTAGCATAATGGTTTCATATCACAACATGGGACAAGTGGACAATCCATGGGCGCGATTCTCTTTGTGCCAATTGAGTTGCATCTCTCGATCAATGAGCTTCTATGAACTATTTCTTCATACCTCATAGGTTCATTCAATATTCTTACTCTTGAGTTCAGAAAATAAAATGGTTGGACATAGTATTAATTATTTAATAAACGAGTTTTTATACCATTCTGGAAGCCACGGAACTGTATTTTTTGTTTCCTCGCAAGAACAATTTAAAATACGTCACGTATCAAATTAATCGAACAAGATGGACGATCGATACCGGCAGATCGATAGACGTGACGTCACGCTACCGCGTGAGCCAGTGCGCTGCTTTGAAGCATTGTTTGAACGAGCGACGGCTTCATTCTCCTTAACTCGTTCAAACATTCGTCTTTCACTGCTTCTTCTTCATTGCTGCACCGTGATGCAAGCCGACAATTTCCCTTTAGCTTTTAACAGGAGACAGTAGCGGGAATAGTTTTCTGCCGGCAACACAGTATCTTGTTAGTATAGGGAAAGCAATCGCTCACGAGGTAATCTCCACGTCAAATCACCACGTGTAACCTGCTAGCATTTGACCTGAACATCAACTGCACGCCAACTTAAAATCATCGAATCAACACCAATCGAACGCCAACCAAGCTGAATCTTTTCGGAAACCGTATCGTCACCACCTCATTCCAGCACCTTATCTAAATTTTTCAGTTTTGTATTCTTCCATTTATAACCTAATTTTAATGTTTTATCTTGATAATTTTAATGTTTTATCTTGATAGCAATTTATATTATTAAATTATTATTTTTTGATACTAATATTGTTGAACTCCTATCTCATCCACCTTCATTCCATTTCCGGTGCTTGGAAACCTCTTATCTCTTATGTACAGCAATTTTTTCCCTTAAATTCTGTACAGGAAGTGTGTTAAAAGAACAAAAATGGGAACATAAAGTCTCAAGCGGAATTTGCTTATTCCTCTGTAGATTCTATTTTCTGTGTAAAGGACAAATTATCTGAGCAGCGAAGCAGCAGGTTGCACTTTCTTGCTGTGAATGCAGAAAGTCTAGTTTAGAGGTGGTCATATAAAGCGAACCGACAGACAAATATTTCGGTTTTCTTCGAGTACCGTAGGTTTCGTTCCGTAAAACCGGTAGAAAATTTAAATTATTTTTCCAAATATCATAGGATTCTGTAAACCTTAAAATATAGGTACAGTATATATAGATTAGGTCAGGTAGTCTAGGTAAATAAAACATAACTAATTTTTTGTAGCTCAGGAGAAAAACCAGTTCTTTAAAAGGAATCTTTTGAAGAAAATAAGTTTAAAATGTTAAGATGCGGAAGTAAATTATTAAAATTTTTATCAAATTTAAGAAGTTTTCCTGTGTTTCTTAATAGAATAGTGTACAGTCTCGCGTGATTAGTAAATTTGATTTTTAATAAAGTAATAAGAAAGTAATGGATTTGCACATTGGTTACTGATTTATGGTATACCTTCATCGCCTGATGTGCAGGTACAAGTGACCAGTACGAGTATAACTACAGATTCAGTTACGGTAATTAAATTGTAATGTAGTAATTAGTCACATACACATAAATTGAACAAATAATTCGTTTTAAGGTATAGTTTATTATTCTCCGTCTGATGTAGTTAATTGTTTTATTGTTTAACCTTTTTCTCTGAGCGAGGTAATTCGTCAATGCCTCGAAATTATCGTCTTTAAGAAGACAAGAGTATTCTTCGTGATCTTTACTTTAATATCTTACAATGGTTGAAGAACTGTAGTACAAAAACAGTTTCATCTATGAAAAATACAAATGTATTAGATATTCCAGTATATAATCTTCCTTCTGATTCAGCATTTAATACGATCGGACGTGTACTATATGCATCGTGGATTTCGTTGAAACCATTTTATTGTTAAAACACTTGTTTGCACACAGAAATGGTTACTAGTTGAATTAACGTCATTTCGGTCCGAATAAAGAACTAATGGCAGAAGTTGGACAAGTTTTCGCACTTCAAGAAGTATTCATACAAAACCTATTTATTATATCACCTCCATTTTTCATGATTAAAATAACTAATTTGGTAAATTATTAAAATAATTATAAAATAATAAATAACCTTTAATAAATTATGAAAATACATTATTAAAATGTCAAATTGGTACTGTTTTTTATTACTTTGCTGAGTCGCACCAACACTTCTTTGTGACGGTGCTATACAGTTGATCCAAATGAGTTTACTAATTTTTTTTACTGCATTTTGAGAACTGTGAGTTTTTAATGACCTCGACGTCGGCGAGTCGTATGGCCGTAATAAAAAGAAAAGAACATACTCACATACAACACGGAAAATCTCATTCTTGACAGTTCACGAGTCTTTTGAAAATGACGAAACCCACCGGAACGTGTTTAAGTTCCCGTAAAGTAGAGTGATTTTTAATGTATCCACTGCCACAACTGAATTGACGTCTCGCCTCGACATGGACACGCGGTGGTTTCATCAATGCACTGCACAAACCACGATAAGTCTTCAACTCACATCTCTAGCGACTTCACTCTATATTCAACTCCATATTTCCATCCGTGTAATAAATAATACGCCACATGCAACGATTATGCAGCTACTCGCATCTTGCATTCACAGAGTCTGCTCTTCATCTTTCTTTTTGTCCACATTACACTTCAGCATTATAAGATGAGACATTCCTTTGCGTCAAAATAAAACATAATTTTCTGTATTACGTTAATGGTTAATTGTTTTCAAGAACCGGTCAACACATATAAATGGATAGATAATTTGAAATGTATTCACACTCCAACCGAATTATGGAAATAGGCGTAAACCATTTATTAAATAACGAGAAAGTCCTCCCAACTTCATAGTCATATTATGGGAGTTCAGATTGGTTTGGGATTTGTACGGTGGGAATGAAATACAATGAACTAATGCAACGGAATAGACATGAGCCACTTTATTATTTTCTCAGAAACGAGCGTTTACTATCATATTAGTTAAATATCACTCTAGTATATTCAGTAATTATTACTGAAAAAAAATATAACATTTTTAAGGTGTTTCACCCGATTTTTAACATTAAAGCGCACATGATTATATGAGATTTTCTAATTTCTTTTTTGTTGTTGGAGCCTTTTTTAGAGAGTGAAAATGCGTCTTTGTAAGTGGTTATTTATGAATGTACACAGATTGCTTTAATTTTATCTGGAGAAAGTTCAAAGATATATTTTAAGAGAAGTAAAACACTCACCTCTTCCCTTAGAAGTATTTGTAACATTTTGTGGTTGTGGTGTATTAATACCAAATGCAATGGAGTCTCTCCTGTTTTGATCCTTACATTAACAATTGCAGATTGACTCACAAGTAGAGCCAAAGTCGCTTCGTTGCCTCCATCCACTGCCAAATGGAGGGCAGTCCACTGTACAGAAATCAACAACAATTGATTACACAGCTGTTCAGTAAAATGTTGCACGAACAAGTGTTTTTAATCTTCTGCTTGGAATATTGAAATATACGGGTTAGAATATGAGTGAGAATGAACTTATTGATGCGAGAAACAATAACACATTTTGTACTTTTTCATTCTAAAACTAGTGGAAGGGGTCTTCTTTGTTTAAATGTTTTTTTTATTATAAATCTTTCACCTAAATAAAACTTACTATAGCATTTATGAAAATACAAATACCATTACCTTAATAACTCTTTAAAAAATATTTCAATAAACATCTTTCTCACTTTAACTCACGAAAGTGTATAGTTTTTTTTACTCCAAAGGATTATGAAAACGCTGAATATCGATATGCTTTCTTACATGTGGTGAGGCGGACTCAAATGTCCCGCGCATAGGAAGTGCTCCCCTAAGAGATGCATGGGTCACGATATAAATGCGCCAGACATAGGCGCTCGCGAGGGGAGAGGGAAATCTGACTCCACTTCGCCTTTCCGTTAGAACTGACCCTCAACGGATCTCTCCCAAATTCCCTACAACTGTTTTCAGTTAGAATTGACTTCGCGGTCTCTGCCAAATTCTTACCACCTCGCGTCTGAATTTACTCAACGGTCTCAACCGAACCTACTTTCTGACGCTACCTTTACCCAAAGGTCACAACTCCATAAGATTGCACAAGACTCGTCATGCGCTCCGTCAGTATTGTTGCCTCGTCGCTAGTCGGACTACACAGACTCAAAGCTCCACCTTCTCTAACTTAAGAAGCCGACGTCGCCCCGACAATTTTACGAGACTTTGGTGATATGTATTCAGTGTACGTCGGTAGCTTACTGCAAAAAACAAAAATCTCTGCTTGGAGATCAGAGGAACAGATAACATTCAAATTTAATTGGTATTCAATTTGAATAATAATGGTTATTGAAATCATTACTAAAAATGGCACATTAGTTTACGTAATAAATTACTTCAATAGTAAAAATCATGAAAGGGGGATATCATTTCACAACTGAATCTAAAAGAACGAAACAAATTAAAATGGTGTTGGATGATTTATGAATTTAATAATACAAGTGTAGGCAACGCAATTACAAATATCTGGCAAGGTATGAAATTTCGAGATTATATCACTCAATGAAGCAATGACTGACCGAAATCAGTGCGTTCGAAGAAATGTCATGAACATGTATTTAGCATGTAACAATTATCTCACGTAATAAAATTGTTTATCTGTCTTAAAATGCTAATTCAAAATGTGTTGCAATGCACATATTTGAATTGTTCTAATGTTTCAAATGCATTTAATATTTCATGGCTGCAATGACAGACCACGAATGTGAATTGACTCTATGACGCAAGAAAATATGCAAAAGTTCTTACTTAGACACAAAATGGAACATAGAATAGAACACCTGGCCATGCATTAACAAATTCGAATGCATACTGAATTACAATACCGTACCGCGTCCTTTTAATGAAATCCACAGACACATATGAATTTCCCCCTTGTTTAAGAGGCGAAATGGTAAGCAGTTGTTTCAAAGTTCATTATGTCGAGTCAAAATATGTAACTCTGAAACATTTGAGCGCATGTACGCTTTCGCCACATCATGACGCAAGGTTTGACATCACGAGAGACGCTTCGACGATGTTCGCACGGAAAAACTTTTTCCATGAATGAAGTCAACCTTGTTAAAGACTAGAAGACGAGATAGAGGGTGCGTTCTCATAAATTATACATTACAGTTGATAAATGTCTCATAGCGTGACAGGCCTTTTCTCTGACATGAGTGTCTCTGTTATTTCTGTTATTATTCTCAAAAATTATTGTTAATAATCTAAAAAATGGATTTGAGTTATTGTGTAAAGAATATTTGTTTATATTTTTCACTTATACCATTATTTATGGGATAGAAAGGAATGCCGGAGCTAGAGTCACCTGTCTGTTAATTATTTACCTGCTTTGGCCAGGTGGAGCAAGTGTCCCTGAGATAACACGTGTGTAGGAGTAAGAGTCCGAGCAATTTCTTTTCATAAAGTATTTTCTCCAGGGAGGAGTGAGGGTCTACGCGCGGAGTTTTATTAATGCTGCGATTCTTACTTCACCTCTGCGGAGCACTAAATCCATGGCTACCAGTCAATCGGCACAAGAAACTCTGACAACTCCAGATCATTTAATAGTATATTATTCCGTGTCCGTGTTATTTCAAAGTTAANGACGCGAAAAAATTCATTACTAAAATGAATAATTATACTTCTAAACTTGTAAGATTTCGAGTTTCTATCGTGAAAAACTATAAAATTGCTTTCTTTTGTTCCCAAAGAATATTTTAAGGACGACACGTAATAAATGTTACTTTGTTTTGAATTTAAAAATCAAATTATACTATCATTGATTTTTGAAATTCTTAGCGGAAAATGTTCCAAAAACCTGAATTTTTATTACATTAAATTTTGTTGAACGTTTTTCATAATATATAAAAATACAGCCGTTTAAAACAAATTTTATTTATTTTTAATATCGTTAAATAAATAAAAATAAATCTTTAAATTTAATGTAACCGGCATTTTTAATATTCGAATACATAGGTATTTCCATGTGGCGTATACTTCTGTACAAATTGCACATTTATTGAATTGTTTTAATCCTGTGATAAGAATAATTTTTTGTATAATTATATATGTGTTCAAATAAAAATAAATATGCGTGTTTTGTTGCATATATTTTTTCAATGAAAAATGTTATATGTTAATACCACATATTAATATGTTCGCTTCGATTCTCTGGTCGAGCGTCTGCAGAAAGAACATTAGAGAACAATTTCAATTACGGAATTAATAAAATTGAGCTTGTCGTGTTATGTACTTAGTTTCAGTGTTTAGTTTTTCGGCAGTCTTAACAATGAAGCTAATTCTTTAGATAACGGATTTATTTTTGAATACAATTCATGTTTTGAGAGCATACGTGTGTGTATCCTTTCACGCAAAATTTCCTAACATGTTTCTGTTGATTTTTGTTTTGGTCATTCGTAAGGTAATTTATTATATTATTTTGTAATATATTTAACACCAGGAGTATCTAACATGAAACACGTCTTGAAAAGGGTTCTTATGAGTAAGGATCGAAACATTGATGTACTTGAAGAAATAATACGTGACTGGTATCGTCGGAAAATTTATTTTGAATTACCAGTGTTTTCTTTCCATTAAATAACGATTCATTTTAGTACAGAATTCTTATAATTTTTTATTTAAAGCACGCCTAGTCTTAATTTTCTAATATAACTTCCTTTTCGTAATTTAATGTTAAATAATGATAAAATTATCAAATAAATGATAATTACGTTAGTAATGGAAATAACCTGAGATACAATTTAGCCAATTCTGAGATGATCGATTATATAAATTGAAAAACGAGATGTATCTTTTCCCATTTGAGCTATTTTCCAAATATCTCACAAACCAATTGCGGTATCATCTGGGGTTTTTGAATGCAAACATTTTTTCTAAACATTTAAATTAACATGGGTTTGGATTTAAATTATTAGTATTTGAGAAGAAATAAAAATAAATGAATCCAGTTTTGTATTTATTAGAACTATATAATCCATAGCTTTTCATTTTCTTTTAAGTATATTTCCATCGCAGACTAGCGATTTTATCTTAAGGTCTTACTAATATAACAGTTTTCCATGCTGATTTTATCACACAATTCTAGATAATTATTTAGCTAGTTATTAAGTTGTATTTCAACTTTGTGTTATGCAAATCCGGGTTTTATTATTCCTTATTGGGGTTAACTATTTAGAGATTATGAGAAATCTTGCACTTATATAAAATGTTTTCTAAGTTACTGTTTACAAGACTTCCATTGAAAGCTAAGCTCATTCATTGATAAAGGAAGTCTCTCTTCATTCTTTTTTTTACTTAATTTTTTGCAAAAATCTGTGTCCGATTTTAATTTCAAGTCGTATTTTGCTTATGATAGAAACTCGAAAAGACATCAGAATAACCGGAATTGTTTATAGTACCAAGTGCTCAAGTTTTTGAAAAAACGCAAAATGGCAATAGAAATATACCTGAAAGAAAAATAATCTCAATTTTGGATTGTATAGTGAAGTAAATACAAAATAGAAAAACCTTACTAGTTGATGTGAATTGTACACTTTTACTAAATGATCATTATGAATGTTAACAATCACCAAAGCAACCAGATAAAATCCGAAATCAAAGCAATATAACGAGTTTCTCGCATTTACACAATCTCATAACAAATGATTTATTGATTAGTTTTGATAAGATATACATTTTTGTGTGATTTTCGCTAAAATAATTCGTTACATACTCTTTAACTGCATGACAATATAATGTTTTTAATTTTTACAAAGACTTTATTTTAATAATATTTTAAGATAAGTATCTATCAAATAAATAAGTACTTTCTCGAATAAATAACATTTTGTCCAATTAGAAATGTAGCGTTGTTTACTAGTTGGCGGGTGAGGCAAGTGGAGACAACGATGACGGTCGGGTAGACAGAAGATTTCTTTGACCGATTGACAGGAATTCATGGGTTAAGTGCTCTCCGGAGGCGGACTAAGAATCGCAGCATTTATGAGATTCCAAAGTCTGACTCTCACTCCGCACTCCCGAAAATGTTTTACGACGAGACAAAGTGCATCTCAATATATAAAGAAGATAAACATAATATAAACTTTTATGAACATTAACGTGATACATTGAATCAACTATATATAACGATATATATAACGATATATATTAAAAATATATATATAACGATCGAAGTGATTCAAGGAAGCATTTTAATGTGGATATTCATCTATAATATGTTACACCCGTTAAGATGTGGTATAATGTTATTTTAAAATTTTTCGAAATAATTATCAGTAATGTATTAGCATTTGCCTTCATTTAAAGTGATTCTAAAATTAAAAGGATATACTTTGTCCTCCTAATTAGAGAGGAGAAATATCAAAATTACAATTACCCCATAATAGTCAGGAATGTCTTCCACTTCGTTTTTAAGAAGCGTCTCCACGACGCTCGTATGATCTTCTTCTTTGCCATTAGCCGCTTCATGCAGCGCTTCGCTCAAGGTCTCAGACGGAAAATCCCCCTGACGCATCAACTCTGCAACAATTCTGTGGCAACCGCTTTTTACAGCTGCTTTCAGAGCAACGCAACGCCATGGTTCGGCAACTGCTTTCTCCTCGAGGGACAGAGGGAACCCATCCTGCACAGGAAAATTATGTATGTCAGATCTCATCCTACACACTTTGTCTTAGACTTAATACTACAATAAACTATTTTATATAATATTTTGTATAGCTGAGACAATTAATTTCTTTAATAAAAGAAATTTACTATTTAATTTAACTGTTTTTAATTTATAGACAAATTTTGTTGAATATTGCTTCAACTTATTTTCAAAAATAAAATATTCCTGGAATATATCAATACAACTTCAAAGGTCAAAATGATATAAAAACTCAGCTTAATAAACTATTTATATAGTTAGCACGTTGATAACATTTTAACATTATTATTTACCTTTACCGTTTTATATTAAAATGTCTAAATATCTTACAAAGTAACTTCCAAATGTAAACAAATTGATGTTCCTATTAAACCTTTAATGTTATGAATGATGTGATTATAAGTGACTTAATTATCATGTACTATAAAGATATTCTTGCTATGATAATAAAATATTTATAACTCATTAATCACAAAAATAAACTGTAAACAATATAAAGAGAAAACTAATTTAAAATCTCAAATAGAATGACGATATCAAACGCTGTTCACTACCTCGTACGCCCACTTCACGTACTGCCACCAAGTCCATTGGAGCATTGAGTCTTGTTCGTGCCAGTGCTCCCTTCCCCAGCTTTGCTCCTCCATTAGGCGTTGCACTAGTTTCATATCTCTCCGCCACGCAGCCGCATGAAGGGGCCATTTTTCCGCCAACATGTCCCGAAGGAATATCTGTATTCTGCTTTCATGTCCTTTGTACTCAATCAATCTTAACACGAATTTTCTATCGCAGTACGTCTTCGTGTTTGAAAAGATCCACCTGGCAGCAAAGTACTCCGCAAATGTTTGGTGGATGAATGAAATACTTTCTCCATCCAACCAAACGAAACCGAACTTTTCACTTCCTAATAATAAAGATTTGTCATTAGCTACATATTGTTTGTATTTTAGGATCGGTAATTGCGAAGCATATGGATCATCTTCAAACTGAAACATTAAAAAGATCACTTTTAGAATGCAGATATTAACAAAAAATATCCAGAGAGTGAAATGGTGTATTAAATTAAATATTGTGAGATCACACAGACAAGGAATGATCGTGACGTTTGTTGACGACTTATTAAACTATTGGCGGAGTGGGAGTCCTTGATGAGCAAGATTTTTCTTACAATGGCTGTGGACCACGAGTATATCAGTTCTGCGAACAGAGGTGAGTTGATTGAGGATCTTTTGGTTGGACTAGTTGAAAAGAATCGGTGGTGTGGATGGGAACGAAGCAGTAGACAGTAATTCATTTTGACCATGGAGGTGGTGTCGATCGGAGGCAAGATAAACAATCTATTCCCTATAATAAATTCTAACACCGAGGATTCATAGTGCTTCATAGGCATAGAAAAATAGAGACCAGTCCTCCATTCCCTGGTCTTCTACGATCTTTTATAAGCCTCGTAGGTCTACTTTGTGGTTTTCCTGGCTATTATTTCCTTGTGACTAGTATTTGGCTCCGTCATAAGAAACTTTGTTCGACTTGAAAACTTTATCAAGAGGGTTTTATTAAACTCAAGAAAGAAACATAAGAAAACAAACATTTGAATAAATTATTTTTTGTCAATTACAGAGGTAACAGTTGTAATAAATTATTTATCTCTTGAATCGTCTTTTGCGAAAAAAATTATTCAAGGAGCGCAAAAAAAAGCTTTTTAATCAAATTAAACGTATTCGATTTGTAATTTGCAGTTAGGATTATTTGAGGTATATCTCTAAACATATTTCCCGTAAAAATAGCATTAAATGTAGAAAGAAACATTACCAAGAACACAACAGCACACTTCTGATGTTTCCTTTCAAAGTCAACTAAAGGTACATTTTCCGAGACAATTGAGAATTTATCTTCGTATTGTGTACGTTTCTGTTCGATGAATTTTTCGTACAGTTTCAGCAGAGTGAAATTACTTTCAAAGTCAGTGTCTGGAGAGAAAGAAATACAACAATTAGGTACATCGCATGAAGAAATAAGCAGCGTTTGTGCATGAAAAGAAAGAAATATGTACTGCCATATCATATAATTGAATTGAGACGTGATCTTAAAAAATCCTTATAACCATATTAGTTATAACCAAAAAATTAATTTTAAGGCATTATCGATCACAAAGGTTAAATTTCCTTAGGCTAGCTCATTTTGAACTTAATTCTAGTACCTAGAAACGAAACAAGCAGTGAAATATCTTTGGTTAACACACATTTCCATGGATAGAACGAAGACATAATACCTCAGAATAATATCAGAAAAAGGTTCTCGAATTGTTGAAATAATAATTATGTTATGAAAAAAAAATTTAAGATCAAGAAAAAAACAACGATATCTCATAATACAATTACACAATATCCCTAAGAGCGTAAATTTTGAAGTTCTTAGAGCAATTGTATTCATCGACTGGTGTAAGGTGTGTGCTTTGAATGTAAACGAAGAAGTTTTATAACCATGAACATATTTTTCTCTGATTGAAAAATTTGCTCGAAAAAATTCATTGAATTCTATTCCTAAAAGTAAATACTCGAAGAAATTATCAGCCTTAATATGCGATTTACTATTTTGTACAGTCAATAAGCTTTTAATCACTTATTAGAAAAAATGCTCTGTATTTTTTCAAGACCTCATACATACTAGTTTGTTCTTAAAGAGATTTACAAATTTGTTTACGTTATTGAAAATTTTGATATTTATCCAAATATGCACATAATTTTTGATCAGACTATTTCTTAGACGATAAATTGGAAACTTCAAAACGAAGTTTTTTATAATAAAAATGTGTCTAATGTTTATCAAATTTTGTTCTTTTTCAACTCAAAAATATTTCTTTTATATATTTTAAAATATTTTCTTTAAATATACGCGTGTTTGTTGTCAAAAATTAAATAAAAAAATTATTGAATACTTTTTTTTCGTTCAATAAATGTAATATGTTTCAATCAAAAGTATTCAACCGAAACAATATGTGCAGATTCTTATTTCCCAAGTAAAAAACTTGTTTGTTAGCAGGATATGGAGTCGCGCCAGAGTTAACTGTGTAATCCTGCACGCGGGCTAATCACGCCACAACTCACCCTCCAATTTTATTGTGTTTGGAGAGCAATAATTTATAATTAACTGCGATATTTGTACACATCAGCATACCTTTATTTGTGTTGAATATTTCACAAGTCATGACTAAGTGTAGTGGCGTTGTCAGAAAGTCTCTTGTCTTTGCCATAAAATTCATTATCTTCTCAATCCTTTCATCCTTTTCGCTTTCACTGATTAAAATCAAGTGAGTGCGGATGAAACGTTTTTGGTCCTCTGTAGTAAGAGGATACAGAGTCAGGGGCGGCGACTGTAGCACGAGCCGCAGAGACGCTTCCACCTATAGACAGACAATCGGTGATTGCAGCATTGCCAAATTATATATTTATTTTTTTTGGTGGGGCTTTAGGGCCAAATTATAAAATAAAGCAAATGACACATATTGAAACAGTAATTTGGCAAGACAAATAAAAGCGGAATGTAAATATATTTAAAGACTCTCTGCCCACAAAGCCTCCGATTTCACATTATACAGTAAATTTATAGTGTGAATTTTTTGTATAATGTGCTTAGTATAAATAGACAGACAATTAAAATCTGAGTATGGACATGGATTTTGGACAAAATTGATCCATTTCGGGCCAATTTTTGAATGACATCAAATGTGTTACGTAGAAGATAAACATGCTTCGCGACGTAATATTTTTGTCCATTTTTGTTACTCACGTTTTAAGTCATATCTGTATAAAACAAAGGAAAAAAGAATAATGTTTAAAAATTTGATGACGCTTCTTTAAAATCTGAAGTTAATACTCGTTGACACGAGTTTATATGAGTGATGATGGTATGTCGTGAGGAGTTTGTTTATAATAATAAGTTCTTAAGTATTGCTGATTGAAATATAGTATTAATTAAAAGTGTGGATGAAATGTGGATAATATATCGAAGACCTAAAAGAAAATGTCTTATATTCGACGTGTACTTGACATACGACGACCTTTGAAATTGAATATCTTACAGGAAGTTGGTCACCGAGTGATCTAAAATAATCAGGATAGAATAGTAGGTGTGCCAGAAGTTGCTTACAGTTAAAACACGCTAAATATTGATGCTGCGAAATATTCTATGCTGTTTTAAAAAAAGTATATGGAACTTCTTCGTTTCCTTAAAAATTATTTAGCAATTTAAAATCCAAGGCCCCATGGGAATTGTATCCAAAAAAGTAACTTACTATAAATTAAGGCAGCTCCGGCGATATTTCTGTAGTGTGAAAATAACTATATTAAGGAAGATATATTGGAGCATGCATAAACTATTATCAGGGAAATCTAGCATTCACCGATTAAATAAAAAAGCGCATTTCCACCAAATTAAAAGGGTAAAAGAGGAATCTAATATGTACCGTCGTACCAAGACTAGTGAAAATAGGATTATTGGGAGTACAATCATTCGAGGAAAACAGGTAGCAGTTATACATGCATTCATGAGTAAACGCTAGTAACTTGCGGAAACAAGAGATACTGAGATGGAACAATAGGGAATTTTTATAGAGGTTAGTGATCAGAAATTAGTGGAGAGTAGAAAAACGTACGTGCACTTTACGGAATTGCTCTAATATGGAGAGAGGTTTACAAGAAACTATTCCATTAAGTTTGTTGGAAATTGAATCAATATAAGGTGGTTCAACAGAAGACAACATGTGTTTGGGAAATGTACGAATTGAAATTAAGTGAAATAACACAAGCTCGAAAGAAGATAGTACAGCGGAACAAGAAGGGACATCAGTTGAGTAAATGTGTGCAGATCTAGTGCCTTACTGAAATATAGGGCAATAAACATACACGCGTGCCGCCCGTGAAGTATATCGGTCAAAAAAGAGTGTTCAGAAATTTTTAAAATACCTGACCATTAGACAAAAAATCTGTAAACTACATATTAAATGTGCCAATTGAGTGACATATCTCGATTGTTGAGCTTTCATGAATTTTTTTTTGAAATCTAATAGGTCTGTTTTTAATTTACCCCTTTGAAATTAATAAGTGATTACAATGGTTAAACATAGTACTACCTAATTAATTATCCTGGAATCTACAAGACTACATTCTTTCTCTCCCCGCCAGAACAATTCATATCCTCCAATTATTCTAACTGCGTTTACCGCAGCTCCCCAGAATACAATGAGAGTAACCCATACACGGCGTCACGCCGACAACGTCTCCGATGTTTCGATCATGTATTCTAACCGCGTTCATCGGCCCACCAGGATACCGCGACCGTAACTCATGTAACCAGCCCGCGAGACTTCTCGGTCAATCCCGCTCCACACACCGCAGCATCGTTTTGGCTGCGAACTGCACTCCAACTGTTCAACCTACATCATATAGCGCTCCACACTATCGCAGCTCCTCATTTCTGTTTTGGTATTTTTGTCTCACCTCTTTATTTCTTGTTTTATTCATGTTTCATGTCATTAAACAGTTATGTTTGCATATCTCTGGTTCAACCAAACCTCATCTACTTTCCTCATTTTCTGTAATTTGCCTGTACATTTATGATACTTCGAACATCACCTCATAACTGCTGTACAAGGAATTTTACCTAAAAATTTATGTACAACGGGAATAGTGACTATTTCGTCTATGAAAAATTAGTGAGAATTAGAAGACGTAAGAAAACTGTGGAAAAATAATAAAATATAAAATATAAAAAGAAAATTATACTAGTGACGTTAGGAAAATGTAGCGCAGCAACATCAACTCACAGGTGAATACAGCAAGACAAAGGACGAGGAAAATAAATGAAAAAGAGAAAGAAAGCAAGAGTAAAGGACAGGAAGGTGGGGACGGAATCATTGGATATGAGAAAAAAATGTACGGGGATGTGCAAGAGGTATTGGAAAGAGATACGCTTAGACAATTCTTAAGACAAATACAGAAGGTCGCGTAATAGAATAAGGGATATCTTGAAGGATATAGGTGAAGCAAGTAAAGAGAAGCGAATGGTGCATGTGAGGATAAAGGAATTAGAGGAATGGGATAACGATGTTTAAATAATGGCAAAGTTAGGGAAGAAACTAGAAGATGTAATATATCAGCAGATGGTAATGATATAATTGTTGAGTGTGAATACTTACAGGAGAAGGAAAGATACAAGGAAGAATTTCTTATTTTGTGTAGCCTGCTAACTAAAAATGGAACAACAAGTATAGTTTTTTGTCAAGATGAAAACGGTAGATCAAAATTATGAAGTGAAAAAAATGGAAATGGAAGAATATTGCAAGGGATAATATTTAGACATGGTTTAGTAGTTCAAAATAGAGACGAAGTGGTTTTCGATGGAGGGCATGGACAGTCGACATTAGACTTAATGCAGACAAAGAATAGGGAGGATAGTTGTGATTATGATTGGTGTTACATTTCGTAACATAACGTTCACAAAGTTACAGAACAGTCAACAGCCGTCAGTTCACGCAGAAATTAGTGATTCCCATTTTTGAAGACTTGTAACGTACAATTTCAAACGTTTTCCACAAGATTCATCTATCCAAAGCGTCTGTGCACACAGTAATTAATGATTTCCCTTTTTGATGCGTCTCAGAGTACCAACGGACACATGAATCAGCGTTCCGTCCCACCTCACTCACGCGTGATTTATTTCCAGAAGCTTATGATAGTAATAACCTTGCAGAACGAGATAGTGTCTTCCATTATAAAAATGCAATTTTGGTTGGCAGAAAAGATAACAAATTAAAGAGATTAAAGAAATCCCACACGTGAAATTTTAGATAGATATTATTTTAGTAATTCTAAACAATAAACACCACCAAAGAAAAGTATAATAAAGATAGAGGGTCATTTAGCAACGCAAGCATAATGAAAACGCAACAATTAAAAAAGAGATTATATCACGACATAAGTTCTAAGTGTCTGTAAACATAATTACCTCGTAAAGTGTAAAATAAATTTTTAAACCACAAATGTAATCTGTTAAAAACATGTCAGAAGAAAGGTCAGTCTATAATTGCATCCCTGTGTCAAAGTCGGTTAACAATATATTACTGCAGCAATATTTTAACCTTGTTAATCAGGACTGGAATAGCCGTGTTACTCAATATAGCAGTCCCGACATACTAAGAAGTGAACAATGAGTTATTTAATTATCAGTTTACGGTAAAGAACAGTGATTAGACAAGAAAAGTGAATCAGTTATAAGGTTATAAGTTTATTGAAAATCCAGTGAAAGAAATTTGAATGACAGAATAATCAGTTTCAACAAAGAACAGTGAATAGCAAAGAAAATTAAACAGTGAAAGTTATAAAATAATATTAAAGTAAGTGAAATAAGCACTTTTCGAATGGAAATTGAAAACAGTGAAAATTACAAATTGCGATGCATTGAAATTAGCAGGTGAAACATCAATGTGACTATTTAAAGCAAAGTATGGAATTATTTAAAAAAAATTGCTCCTCTCAAACCAGCAAATTGTCAGTTTCAATGTGGTAATATTCTATGTATCACGTTTTTCTACCACCTGGATCAAGGAAACTACACAACAACTGGAAAAGAAGACATCTCAGTTTCGACCCATGAAATGATTTTTAAAGCAGTCATGAACATTTGAGTAACAAACACATTTCTATAGATCTTCCAAATTATAAAGCAAGCTGGTAATTATAAATACACCAAAGAGAATTATCACCAAGAAAGAATTTATTTTAGTTTGATGCTATATCGTGTAATGTTTTTTAACTGTCATTGTTATATATATTTATGTCTAATCATACCCAATCAGAGTCAAAGTAAATATGAACCGTCCATTTCAAATCTCAAAATCATTGTATTTAGCAAGTGATTAACTACTCATTTATTGAATAAATTTATTATTTATTTTACATATTTTCTTGAATGTCTACCGTCGGAGTAGTTGTCCTCCGGAATTGAAGCTCACTTCTCCCTCATACAAAAATATGATTTTGTCAACTTTGCTAAGCACTCCGACGTTACCAACGTGGGCAACTCACCATTTAACATACTGCGCGTGCAATAACGTCTGATCACAGGGGATAATATTTTAAATAAGAGGAACATGCAGACCACAAAGGGAAGTGGGATAAAGAAATTTGAGAAAAGTAAACTGGATAAAGTATGGAAAAAGAATGAAAGATGAAATATGGGTAGGAAATGATGTAACAATAAAAGAGCACTTAGACGAGTTGTAATTAAATACAAGAAATAGGAAACAGTATTAGAGATATGTAATAAATTGTGTCAAGAACATCAGTTAGAGATGCTACAAACACAACGGTAGGCATCAAAACAGGAAACCAGCGATACGATTAAATGGAGAGAAAATTTATCATTCTTTGGTAAGGTTAGGGTCCACAAAGTTCAATTTAGAAAGACATCTACCACAGCTCTATAAAGGTATGATACTACCAGTTATTACTATAGTTGTTAAACTTCGTCAAGGGTATTAAAACACATTAAAAAGCAAAAGAAATTGGAGCAATTGCAGAGCTTAAGTCTCCTACAATTTGGCAGAACGTATCGAACAGTTTCGGGAGAAGCATTGAATGTGTCATTAGAGGTTAAACAATCGATCTTAGTTTGAAAAAAAAATGTAAGTAAAAATGCGTCCATCTTGACAGATAGAAATCGATGGATAAACGATAAGAAACGAAACTAAGGGATGGAAGAGGACAATAACTTATAAATTATCAGAGGTATGGCAAGTGAGTTGGAACATAGCAAGGAAAGGAAGGACTACGTACGAGTTTATTCAGAATGTCACAAATGCACTCGCGAATCGTAAATAGTTTAACCCCGGATGTGCAGCAGCGCAGTTTCTCACCTATTATAGAGATTCAACGGAATACCTGAAAAGATCCCACATTACAGTTGACAGCAGGTGCACGTGTGATGAGAGAGAAGAAACGCGAGAACATGTTTTTTTTTTTGAATGTCCCTTCTATGGAGAAGGACGTGCAACATACATCCCAAGAATGACAACACAAGAAGTGCGTGTAGCATTAGGAAAAGAAATGATAAGAATAGAGAAGATTTACAAAATTTTCAAAGTCTTTATAGATGAAATAAGATTAATAAAAGATGTAATGAAAAAATGTCAGGGAAACGCAGACAGTAGAATTGACCTATAAATTAGAAGATATGATGTGGACAATGTCTAATGTTACAAATGAATTATGAAAATATTATTAGTAATTAGTAGATATGTATTTTGAATGTCATTGGAAGCTGTGTAATGTCGTAGACGCAACATATCATTAAAAAATTTAAAGACTTTATAGCAATTTTCTAGCGCGTAATTTACTAAGTCAAATATTTTGAAAATAAACTGATTACCTCGCGGTACCCCTGTCTCTCAGTCTAATTCATGAGATACACAGATTTTACCTCTGGGCGCGTGGTCACCCACACACGTCTCAGTGGCAGTTCCAGAAGCTTCTTCAAGAGGAGGATAGTAATCTTTTCAAAAGCGGGGGCCACCTCATCGACCCCATCTATGAAGACGGACATTGCGCCCTTTTTCTTGATGGAAGATTCGAGGTAGCGCCGCGCCGACCCCGTCTCCGCCCCCGCCGCCGCCGCCAACAACTCCACCACTTGATCCACTGTCACCTCTGTGGAGAAATAAAGAAATACAACTGTGTATTTTTGGTTTTTGTACGGGGCCATATAGATTTGAGGTATAATTTTTGTAGTCTGGTGTCCAACGCGTGATTTTAAAACTGATTTTAGATAACAATAGAAAGTAAACATTTTTTTATTAAATTTGTTTCACAATTAATTGTAAGTTCATCCTCTAAAGCAAGGATTTCTAACTGGCAACCCGCAAAGCTTTTAGAAAAACGAACGCAAACTTAAAAAATAGCAATGAAACAAATATTTATTTATATTGGGGAAAAGTAAAGAAACGGAGTTGATAAAGATTAATGGAGAAACCCATGAAGAGAAGAATCACACCCACAACTTGAACAGTGTGATCTACAAGCTGATGTGTTTCCACACACCATTACAAGAAAAAGGCTCACATTTCTTTAAACTGCTATCCAGTAAAAAATATCCAAACTAAGACTCCTCTAAAAATGACTTCAGTGTTCGTGTGCATGGACATATGTGGGAGTGTTTTTCCTTCCCTAAAATAGATTTAAAATTTTTAAAAATTCAGTTCAATTGCAGATTGCTTCATGCTGTAGCAAAACTTTTGAGAGTAGCAACAACTGATCTCGAGGTAGATGTTGTTTGCCCTCTGTATTCCCATAAAATCGCAGTTTTGTAAGTTTTCTTTTCACAACATTAATAATTTCTGTTCGTCATTCGGTAAAATTTTGAACGTGTTGCCATTTTAATATTAATTCAAATATCTTATTATTTAAATTTACGTTTTTTAGGTATTGTTTAGGACACAATTATTTCATCAAGTCTTTTGTTTTCTTTTTTGACATTTTTCTGTTGATTAGAATAAACCTGCTTTTTGAGTGTTCTTCATTCATAACATTTTTTTCATATAAAATGGTTTGTTTATTTTAAACTTTATTTATTGTTTTGTGATAGGTTTTTAAGCAATAAAATAACTAAACATTGTTTTTGATTAAAATCTGCAAATTATTTTATACTTTTTTATACTGGCAGAATTGTTTAAATATTAGCCTTTTATTAAAGTGCGGAGCTCAATTATTCTCGAAGTATCCAATTAGGCCCCGAAGCCCTTAAAAGTTGAAAACCCTCGCTCTAAAGTGATAGACACAAAGAAGTGGAATTGTTTTTGGAATCACATAGATTTTTTTTAAACTTACGTGTTTTTAAATAATTTTGTTGAAACAAAACGATGTTATTTTTCTCTTTAAATACAGTTACGAATCTTACAGGTTTCAGTGAACTAACCGGTTTGCTGTTTCCATTTTCTTAAAAGATCTTGATGTTTGAGTATCTTCACAAAGATAACCCATTGCGTCGAATATTTTTTCTGCAATTGTGAAGCGAAGCATGAAATTGTTGTGGTCTTTCCACATCCAGCTGGACCTGAAAGTAAGACAGGGAGAGAAAAGTTAAATGCGCTCTTTCGGAAGAAATCGAAAAAAAATACGTAACATCAATACAGTAGGGTGAAATTGGGTAGATAGCAATTTTCAATTGATGATATTCATTGTATCGGGTATAATTAATGTACGTAAGATTTTAAAATAAGATTGAATAATCTACAATTCAGTTCCTGATGTATTCCTTCAATGTTCGTTGAGAAACTTACCCACGAGAAGAGAGCTCTCCAAGTCTTCTAAAGACATCACAGAGCGATGATGACAAATAGATCCCTCCACGTCACAGTCTTTGGTAAGGCAAGGTGAGACAAAGGCCTGCATTGTTTCCTGGGGTGAAAAAGTTTGTTGAAAATACACATTTGCAAGCTTAATAATTTAAATGTAAAACTATAGAATGAAAAATATTTATATGCATATTTAACGTTTTCACACTGTTACATTATTCAATGTCATGTGTAGATTAATTTTCTCACGTTTTGGCTTAACTACTACGTATCTATAGTATCTAAAATACATACAGCTGATGGAGTCTTTCACTCATTATGACGCATTTGTTAGCGTCGTATTAAAATGGTTGAGGACTTATTTGGACTCGTCTTAAAAGCCATTGGGTATGAATTTTCGTTGCGTCGTGAAATAATGATATGTAAATTGTCAAAAGACAGGTAGCAGCCATTTCCTAATCTGATTTTAAAGACACTCGCCAATTGTTCTTAGCGTTTTTCGTGCCATTCGCCACCCCTATGGATGTACTTCCGAAACCCGACCTCTTTTGACCGCATATCTAAGATATTCCATGTTCTAGTACAAATCACTTTGAACCAAATGAATAAACATACATTTCTATAATTCGGCTCATATGTATGGTCTGTGGGAAACAATTAAAAGAAAATTTGAAGCACATTTATACGACGTCACTTAACCGAGATGGAAGATACTCTAACTACTTTGAATGATAAGCACTTACTTTTGTTCCTACAGAGTCCCTCCACATGAGACGCACATCTTCCACATTGGTTCCACTAAGGTACTCCACGAGGTGAACGGCCGGTGCTGACTTTTTACTCATCAGAGACGTCAGGGACTCTTTGGAGACTTTAGGAGAAGGATCTCCTCGGAAATGAAGGACTGTCCATCTGCAAAGACAAGTTGTTGATTATTTGAGGGATACGATCGACAAACAGAACGCTTTTCTTTTGAATATCATTGTGAGGATTAAAGACCCAAAGTACAACCCGACATATCATATTTCTTGTTGATTGAACAATCCGACACACTCCGTCGAGATTTTCCTTCGACCTCCGAAATACGATTGAGAAGCTATGAAGCAGTTTTCGCGATCATCCCTCCCCATTAGCTGACGCAGTCATAGTTTGCACGCTGGCCAAGTAGCTTCCGGGTGAGAGCGGGAGATATGTTGCGCTGTTTATACGAAGCCCCCACACCTGCCCTTTTGGGCAAATCACACGACAGGTCCCCAAGCAAACCAGTGACCAGAGGAGACTCCTTATACTGGGAGCGCTTTTCCACGTATCAGCTTGTCATGCTATTCTATTAAAAAGTTTCGGGTTTCGGGAAGTTAAAAGGAATATGAAGAGGGCTTCACCGCTGCGAATGGAGCAGGAGGTGATGGGTTCGAGTCCCGGTCCATTCCTCTTTTGCCTGGCAATATTTTTCAACTTAGGAACTACATACCTCTTGATGTTGAAACATTTTTACAAGATCAGTAGATACTTGGAAGGTAAACTTTCTACTTCCATTCATTGTTCACTATTATTTTGTGTATTAAGTATTACAGATGGAGTCAGCATGGCTCAGTGGGTAGGGCGCTGAGTTGCTGGCTGGATGGTCGGGATTCAATCCCCGGTGAGGTGGGATTTTTCATCACATATTAACAAACAGACTGAATCCCAGGTCTACACAGACTGTTGTAAAATGAATACCAGGGATTATCCTGCGGTCAGTCCGGTCGAGCAAGATGATGACCACATCTCCTCCTTGTAGAGCCGAGGGAAAGGAATTGCGGAGCTCTACCCTCCGCGAACCCCTTGGGCACATTAGAGATCTGTCCAGGGATAGTTAGATTCTGAAGTACTACTAATATTATGTGTTAAATATGCTAAAGAATTTGAATGGTTAATATACGACCAATCGTGTTCAAAACTATCATGAACCTATTTAGGGCAGAAACAACGTTATTTAGACATAACACGAAAAATTGAAACAACCCAGATGAGGCAGAACTACCACAACAATGTTACAATAGTGAAGAAGTAAATGAAGAAATGCAAAGTTTCTACAACTTACACGGAGGAAAGTTATTAGTTCTAAATAATTTTAATAACAATGTAATAGAGAATGTGAGCAGAATTTTCAATTGCTTCTACTGAAATTTTGGTGATGGATCGGGTGGTTTTTTCTAGCCTGCTTAATTGAAGTATTTCATGTGATTTACTAGGAATGCCGTATCAACTACTTGGCGCACCTTGTTTTAATCAACACCCACTAAATCGCAGGTCGAATGACGCACTCTGACGTCACACATCATGGCGGCAGGTGTGTGATTTGGTTGCGTAATTCAAAGGTGTGACAACGTGTATAGTTCGAGTATGCGTTTACACACATAAGAAGTACTTTTTTCCTGGATGAAAGGGAAGTTATGCGACTGGCCAATGTGTGTTGTCTTTAATTTCTTAAAAGACAAAGATAAGAGAAGAAAATAGGTGACTGACATATGAGAGAGCATTTAAACCCATCACAAAGTTCAGTGGTAAGCGTAATTTTGTGAGGTTAAGGTGCACATTGCTCTTTCGGAATATTAAAATAACTCTACTTGTAACGTATTATTTATTAATTACTGTTTTGTCATCGACATTTTGCTGACTCAATATTGTGTGTGAGTCCAGTGTCGTGAGTTGGAAAACTGGGGAGAAATCAACTGTGCCATTCAAAAAACACGGTTAGAAAGAACGGTTGTTCCTGTTATTTTGCCACCTTCTTCCTCCAGTTCGAGATCCAGTTCATCTTTATTTGACTAACTGTTTTATTAAGTATATGATAAAAATAAATATTAGTTTGTACCATTCATTACAAATCCTGTCAAAATTCTTATTTCTGTAGGTATAGTATATTTTACAAAAACAATAAGAAATTCTTGTTACTATAACATATATTAGAGTTACTGCAGGTCTAGTACATTTTACTGAACCGAATGAAACCAAACAATTAAGGTTACTTAATCTAGGAGTCTAGTCATTTTTACTGAACCGAATGAAAGCAAACAATTAAGGTTACTAAATCTAGGAGTCTAGTCATTTTTACTGGACTTCAGTCTACTAGACTGGGTTACTACTAGTCGCATTTTACTAAACTTTTTATAGGTTCATATTTTACTGGAAGGTCTAGTTAATAAAACTAGGGATTTAGTAGAATTAACTAAAATGTTTTCTACGTGTACTTTTGGCTGTTCAGAAGAATGATCAATGAAATTATTTTCTTTAAAGAGTTTAAAATCTCTCTTAATTATTTACTTTAACACTAAAGAAGAGATGGTTGTAATGTAATCGATTCCATGAAATCACTATCCCAAAGTGACAATAAGAGAGGATGCAATTGCTTCTTTTCGTAGAAGAGGACTTCATTCGTAGAACATAATGCCAAATATGATACAGGTAAACTTAAAAATAAACTGTGTTGAATTGTCTTCGTCAATATATTCTAGTTTGTTTAGAAGCGAACATGTTAACAAGAAGAATAGATCAAATTTTAAGAGAAAAAATGATATCTTTTAATCATCCTCATAATCAATTTACTATCCCAAATTACTTGGTAATTGTTGAGCGTTAGCAACATTATCAAATAATGATAAATTAAAAAACGTTTTTATGTTACTCATTGTTTTATTAATTTCTAACAATTAAACAGTGATCAACATAAAAACGTCTTTTAATTTATCATTATCCCAAATTGCTGAAAATAAGCTACCCTATAAGATTTGGGAATGTAAGAAATATACTTACCGTTTATTGTCTTTGACAACCTTCTCCGCATCGTCATCTGGGTTCAGAATGCCCAATAGACGAGCAGCTTCTTCGAGGATGTGTTTGGGGAATCCCAGAAGGGCCAGTCTCCCACCATTAAGCGCTGCTTCTTTGTCACTAATCACTTTCGCAGACAACTCGTGGTGATGGCTGAAGCAACGATCCAGAATTTCCTCTGAAAAAAAAAACATCCGTCGTGATATGAGAAGTGGTTTGTCTTCTTATACGATTCAATGGATAAATTAACAAGAACAGACGGAAAGGAATAGCTCTAAACTGAAGTTTTTTTCATATATTAATTACAGTATTGTATAGGTATGTGGCAATTTTGAACTATAAAGATACAACAAAAATAGTTTCAATAATGTAAGATTTCATTAATTAATAATGAGTATAATGAGAACCAGTACAAGTAAAAATATTTCGGAAGCGAGCGGAATCGTAACTGAATATTTGCTACGCAAGGGCGAGGAAGACGGCCGTTGAGAAGGACGCTGGGTTTTGCGTTTTGTTGTTTGCACGATGGTTATAAAAGTTCAGTGAAAAGAAGAGTGGTTGAGTACGACGCATTTATTTTTGGCTAGAAGTGGGAAGGGGATAGGAAATTTACTAACACGTAAGGACTGGCGTCGTTAGATTTGGACTAGGAACCAACGGGAAATTACCAGAAAGACGTTGAAGGAGACGAGGTCAGCGGTAGTGTTGATTAATAGATGGTAGCAATGAGTAATTAAGTCAAGTTTATTTTCGAAAAGAGCATTTTCCTATAACAACGAACTCCGTATGTGGTGTTTACTTAAGTAAAAATAATACATCACGGTTTTATTTCATTAAATTCCCTGGGATTGTTTTTCATTTGTTTCATTGCAATTAGTCTATTTCCCCTCCCTTTTCCTTTAGTTCTATTATGATACTGAAATTATATGATGGATTAATTTTAAGTTGTCATTGCTTTAATACATTTTATTTTATGTGTTTCCTTATTTGTATTGTACTGTGAGATATGAAGATGTGAATGATTCGCAATATTACTCAGTCTAATGGGGAAAGTAAATAGAGAATATTTTGTGTATCCCTTGAACATTGCAAATGTTCTACCTTCCGATTCGTCGATCTTTTTTCCAATTGTCCATTCCCTTTTGTTGGTTATAAAATCGGCTCGGATGTCTTCTAACATCGAAGGCCACGTCCGCCCTAAGTCTTCCAGAATCATGTCTTCGCCCTGCAGAAACGAAGAAGGAAAGCGATTATTTACAAAGAACAAACGTCTATCGCCTGAGAAGAGGAGAGGATCAGAAATACATAACATCGATGTAATCAAATAACATTCTCTTTTTAGATTTGTTTCCATGCTGCATTGTAAATATGACCTTCTAAAAATGTAAAAAGTACACATTTTTAATAAGAGGCTATACAAAAGCTAATATTACATTTTATTTTTTCTTAATTTAACATCTTTTTGAGACTTACCTGAAAATAAATATGCATTATGTGGTTCCCGATAAAACAGTTTCTGACAAGATTATTTTCTATTTTTCATAAAAGATGGATTAAAAATATTAATTTGTTGTGCATAGCTCTTCTTCTTAAAAATACTTACGATATGATGAATAACAACTTTGCCACAAACTTAAATTTAAACAATTTATGTAAAATTTGCGAAACAAATGGAATTTTAAAATTTTGCCGTGTGACGTCTATGATTGCTTAAGAGTTATGATTTGTGAGGTTAGATTTTCAGAAAATAAATAAAAATGTTACATATTTCAATAAATATTGAAGTATTATTCATTGCATAGAAAATATTTTCTAATTGTTACTTCTTTATCTATATTGATACCGATGTGATCTACGTTTAGAATCTATGAAAGGGAAAAGCAGGCCATCTTTTTTCATACAGAGAGACCACGTAAACCGAATTTCGAAGCTGTGAGTTTTAAAATATCCGAATAAGAAATTAAAAGTAAAAAGATATCAGAATCGAAAAGGCCGTAGTGTGGCAATTATGCCCACACTGACGAACAGGGTGCGCGCAATATTTTGCCATTTATGACTCGGTGGTTAAATATTCGCGACAGAAATGTAATTAATGCTTTCTTCCCCTTTACGCAATTAAACTTTACAAACTAAACCTATTGAACTCCTTGAATATAGTAATTTGTATGTTCACATGATAGCATAAATGACCACTTACATGGAAGGTAACTGTTCGTTCCAGCATCGACTGTTGCATTTCATCACTAAGGTCTTGTAATTGCCAGATGTCCTCAAAGACATCTTTCTCTGCATTTTGAATTGCCACTTCAAGGACTCCACTTTCTGGTATCAAAGAAGTCAAAAGCTTTCGTGCAAGATCAACGTCTGCAAGAAAAAGATTCTACATGTATTCTAAAGAAAGTATTTTCGTTTCCGAGACATCACTTGCAGACAACGCAACTGATGAGATAAATCGTATAATGGAAGAAGATCTTATATTTTAAATTATTTTTCTTATCAAAAATATTTCTTTTGCGTTTTAAATTAGGATATATATAATGAACATTTTTAGCGTCTTTAATATTCTGGTTCGTATGACTTGCCTTCTTTTCGTTTAACATCATGAACGATGACTTTGACGCTTCTAACTGCTGAAATGAGAGCTTCTTCTTTAAAGCCCTTAAGAGTTAAACTGTCCACGTAGAGCCAAGCTTCGTCTCCGAACTCTGCGCTCACGGCTTGTAGTACCTTTGCAGCACGCAAACCCGGTTCCTTAGCTTCATTTACAGTCACGCGCAGAAGCGACGAGGCGTTGCGCAGAGCGGCGCGCAGATCATTCAAGGACTCAAGCTACGAGAAAGCGCAGAAGATATTTCAGACAACTTTCATTGACTCTTCGATGAAAAAAACATCATAACTTATATACTTTCACAAAATACTCTTCTCCATTTTGTCATGAAATATGCATATTTTGCAGCGTGTTGTTGTAAATATTTTATAAACAAACTAATTTTTTTAATAGATTTACATTGAACATTATTGTACATTTCCCGCTAAGTGAAAAGAAAAAAGAAAAATATTTACGCCATTTTTGTGCCAGATGTACAAGAATTTCTACTGACCCTGAAAAAATAAAAATTTAGAATATATTTTCGTGATTTAGGAAACGAGTTTATTTTGAGCCACATCAATTTTTGAATTATTTCCATCATTTAATACATCTTCTATCTACCTTTACCCATCTACCTAGATTTCTGTCTTGAGTATCCAAGAAAAATAAATCTAATTTAACACCTTTATAAAAATAATAAGATATTTTAATAAAATATTCGCCCACATTATTTAATCTATATGTAACGCGATTTGACACATCTTTTATTTTATTACCTTAAATTGCAAATTCTGGCAAACTGTTTGCTGTGCTGTTTTTCGTAACTGTTGTGTAAAGAAACCCAGAATAATTTTGTTTGAGAGGCAATAGTTATATTCATTATTATCTGACCATTGTTTCAATGACATCATAAATGATTGCAAAATGTTTTTAGCGTTTCTACCAAAAATGTCTACGAGTTCTTCTTCAATTTTCTTTTCTATTTCACTAGAATATTCTTGATTACAGAAAACCTTAAGACTTCCTAAGAACTCATTTTGGTACAAGTCTTTCTTGTCATCTTCACCGAATAACTCCCAAACCTGAAATGAAACACAAACTATTATTAAACAGAGTTAGAATACTTCAGTGTTAGGATATTAGGAATATAATTTTTTATGAGTAAATAATTTTGCACTTCTTTCCTCGTATAAAATAACATTTCTTTCTCGTCAAAAATTGACAACATAGCAATCCGTTAAGTTTTCCTCACGTGCAACACAACACGAGTGAATCCAAAACCACACCAATATGATGACGTGCGACCAGGAAGGGAAAAACCACAGAATGTAACTAGACGAGAGTTTGTGAATAAAATGTATTTGTAAAATGTAAAACTAAATAAAGCATTGAAGCATGTTGTAAGAACCACAAATCTTAGTGTAGCCTTGATGGAGGCCAAAGTTAAGATGGACCGAACTTTAAGGCGTTGAAAAAAGGGAGATATTTAAGAAATTCTTTCTTTGATAAAATAACACAAATATAAGTAAACAGAACATAAAATCTGCAATCGAAACTTAAGAAAACACTTTACGTTTTCGTGACCTCTTCTCTACTAATCATGCAAAAAGTATTGGTATATTTACGAAATTAAAACGCAGCTAATAATGTACCCTTGCAAAAAGTTGTAAAATAATCGTTGTAGCAAACTTATGCTTTCCGTTCTTCTGATGTGCAGAATAAGAGCTGCGAAATGTAGGCAATAATAACCGCTTCACGTAATTTAGTTATCCGTAATTTTTTAAATTCTAATATTGTCCGAGTTTTCTGAACTTTTAAATTCGCCAGAGAATAAACTGGATATTTATATCTTAATTGATACTGCATCGATAATTTTTAATAATTCTGGTTTACTGCTTGATGTTAATTTTTTATTAATTTTGAGATGGATATTAGATAAAGTCCCAGAAGAAAATCAGAGTGAAATGTTCCTGTAAAAACGAATCCTTTTGAATGCTTGGAAATGAGGGAAAAGAAATTCGTAGTCAATTATTGAAGTTAAAGAACAAGTGAAACAATGCATATTTTTGACAGTCATTAATGTTGTTTTGAAGATACTTTTGCTAATGATAAAGTTTTCATTATTCGGCGTGTCGAGTTAATTAGAATTATTTTATAAAGATTTTAGAAGACGAAATACCTTTGGGCAAGAAGAGTCGAAGCTGAAAACGTCCTCAGCTCCTTTTTTGCTTGTATGAAACAGATCTTCAAAAGGGAAGTCTTTCTTCTGAACAACTGGAGAGAGCCTCTGGCATTTCCGAATATACGGAATGGCGTCTTTCGTGGTGAAGAGCACCAGATGCAAATTCTCCAAAGGAGTATTTGACAGGAGATCCGAAAACTCTTCGGTTCTCGGCTGATCACGCAGATTTGAAAACCACTCGAAATACTTTGGTAGACTAAAATCACCCTTAGCGCTCGTAAAGGACTAGAAAAACACAGAAAAAGTTGAATTAAGGAAATAATTTTCTTCAATTTTAAAGGAAGGTTTAAAATACACTTCTTTAAAAAACACGTGTGCGTATTTTTATTGCTTCCCTCCAAATGTAACAAACATTGAAAAATAATCTTTAACTCTTAATTCAAAATAAACTAGCAAATTTTATGAGAAATATTTCGTTCTTAACTGCATTTCAATGCACTGAGTTGCTGGCTGGATGGCCGGGGATCGATCCCCGGTAAGGTGGTGATCTTCATCACGCCTCAACATCCAGACTGGCTCCCAGACCTACTCAACCTGCTATAAAATGAGTACCAGGATCTATCCTGGAGTCGAACTTGTCGGATCGAGACGCTGGCCACATCTCCTCCTCCTAGTGCCGGGGTTAAGAAATCGCGCGAGCTCTACCCTCCGCGAAGGCCAAAGCCCACAAAGGGCTGTAGTGCCAGATAAGAAGAACTGCATTTCAATTCCAATCGACCCTATTGTGGCTTATGTTGTGGCGTTCTTGCTCTTCTTTAAATAATCCTGGGTTCAAAACCCAGAGGGGCCAGACTTTTTTAACTTTACTCGTTAATGTCCCAGTTCATATCACTGTGACTACTAAAAAGCGAACCCTTTTTCTATCCACCTCCTGCTATATTCAATAACTTTCTATTACTAACCCCTCCACATGGGTCTAGTTGTTGGTAAACCCAGCTAACCGGTCTACCTACTAACAATGACCTACCACCCACCTCCTACCTCCTATGACTCCATGTAGATAAACGTAAATAGCACGCTATCTTTCCCAATTACAAATAATACAATGGAATTCAAATTAGTCACTTCACAACTTTAAAGCGGTCTTATCACTTCAAAAATGAAACTGTAAGAAAAGCTTCTCAGTTTGTTTTAGGATAACTAATTCTTTTCTTATTTAGTGAACGCCCACCTCATTGATTCAGTAGAATAGCAAACAGAAATGATCAAAGTACCTTTTCTGTGACTACGTTGTCTTGAGCGCCTGGCCTCGAGTGTTTTAATTGGATGAAGTAAATAGATGGAGATGATCCCAGAAGTCTCAGGACAAGATCATCTAAGGGTCTCGCCACTTCAACGTTTGAGAAGAGCTTAAATTCTAAGCCCTTTTTGAAGGCCCTTAGGGCCAACAATCCGGCTAACTTCCATTCATATTCAATTCCGTCGGCTGTCGCAGCTCCCGGCAATCGCTTGAGGCGAGGCTCCTGGACAGAGAGAAGACGGAGCTTGACATTTAGAATCTTATCACCCTTTGTTTTTATTAGAAGTGAATTTTATTTGAAAAATTAAATTTGAAAAATATTTCTAAACAGTTAAAATATTGTTGGAATCTACAAGTATAATAAAAAAACAGGTTTTACTATAAATCTGTTATGCCTTTGTTTATAGCCCTGTTGAGAGGATACTCACATCCTGCGTGACCGGAAACGCCATTTCGTCAGCGGAATGTGATCAAGAAGAACTGAGGAATGCCGCCATATTTAACCTAAAAAGAAAGAAGTTGGATGTCAAAATACAGCATTGCAACTTCAGGGTTGCAACGTAGACGAGTAGTGCAGGTCCAAACGGTAAAATGAAAGATGCTTTTCCTTATTTAAACAATATCTCATTAACAACGGAGCTATAGTTGGTATTACTAAAGAACAATCGTGCTTATACGAAATGACTTATCAAAATTCTTCAAGTTTATTGTAACACAGAAGATAAATGATACTGTAATGTTGATTAGTCTGATCAGTGAAACACGCTTCTTCTTCCTCATCGGTGATGTTATTTTATGGTTTCTTCACAAGACTTGCAGTCACTTCTCCTAAAAGTATTGTCATGTTTTTTAAACGACAGTCTCTACTTATAGACTGACACCAAACAATATTCAGCCCGACGTATGACTAGTAAGGATCTGTCTGGTAAAACGTCTGAAGTCTATAACCCATAAAGTGAACCCTAATTCATGTGTTTTCTTTGGGTTCACCGAAAATTTTCATACGAGGACCTAGGAAATTTCAAGGAAGTGTATGTCTTGGTTCAAAAATTTTACCCTTTTTTTCAGCTCAAAATGGGCAATACAATGCCGAAGTTTAAGAAAAAATGTCATGTAAACTTTACAAAATAAAATTTCTCTATTGTGTTATCGTGTATAGAAAATTGTCAATTTTCATCTTGAAGATTGCGGTTTTTATTACTTTTTTTTAGTAATCGAAAACTAACATTTATAGTAAAATTAACAAGGGTTCAAATTAAAGCTTATTAAATAGAATTGGAACAGTTTTTTAAAAATTTTATACTACCAACACAAAGCTTATTAATGGCGGTGCCGAAGTTAATAATATTTCAGAATATCACTTTTCCCCGTAAACGTCTCGGACACAGTGGTTCATACAAAAAAAAATTCCGAACCAAATTAGTAGATGATAAATTTCTGAACAGTTTGAGATCTTTTTTGAGTCTGTGGCGCAAATGAATTAGAAATAAAAAATATGAGTAAAAAAATTCTTTCCTGCACAATAGTCAAATAAACTCGCAAAAGTATATAGAGAAAATACATCCGTTTTTAAATGTCATCAAAATTTTGAAATATCCCTAATGAATACGATAAAATCGTGTGAGAATTGCTTCTGTCGCAAGAGGACTTGGCACAGGTTACGCTGCTCGCCGGCTCCGCGTGGAGGTTCCTCTCTGCTCTGGTCGTTGTTCCCGTGGAGGAATTGACTTCAGGCAGAGTGCGTCTAGAGAGGGTATGACCGATGGGCGTTATGTGTTTGATTGGCTGCGCCATTTTTCAGTTAATGTGAAGCGAATTAAAAATTCCCAGGTACACAGCAATTAAATTCATTTAATTTCTGTCACTTTGATGTCTGCCGCACAGCAAACCAATTACACCTCCTAAAACTCCAAAACCACTCCCAGTTTCGTGATTCTTTTTCTAATTCATTGATATGTTCTCTGGCAAAGCTTACAGATACATTTTGTCATCTTAAGTATCACAAGTAATAGGCAATAACGATAATAAACAATAGAGTCAGGGTAAATTTGCGTCTTAGGAGACATCTTCAAGTACGCTGCCAGAACGGTTAGAGATAGGTGGTAAAAATGAGTGTCAATTTTCTTCGTCAAAAATCAAAACAAAAAGGCGTGTATGTTCTAAATGAAATCGAAATAAGTACTGGTACCATCCCTGACATCGATCCTAGGATTGTAGTAACGATGTACACGTCACGATGTAGTACGATGTATTCGTACCTGCAGTAGCGTATGGAGCTGAAATATGGGATGTTGGGAATTGCGCATCACTTAATTCGTTTCAAAATAAAATCTTGAAAAATACTCTTGGCGTACCTCCGAGTACAGCTAACTGTGGTACTCTTTGGGAGTTCAGAGTTTTACCGTTAGAAGTAAAAATTAGGATGAGGGCCATTAAATATTGGGTTTCAATAAGAAACGGGGAAAGGAACAACAATTTATACGATTGCTACGAGTTAACATGTAACGATGGGTGGGGTCAAAAAATTAGAACTATAATCGAAACTACCGGTCTAGGACACTTGTGGCAGACAGCTCCGACGAGATCTGATTATGAATTAGTTATTCAGAGACTTGAAGACATAGAGAAACAAAACATAACGGCTGAGAGACAGGAAAACAGGTCACTAATCGTGCAGAATATTGTGGCAGGAGACTGGGGGCGAAAACGTACATAGGCAAATTAAACAAGGTAACAAGAGAAGGTTACGCTTGGTTTCGACTTGGGGGATGGAAATTAAGGAAATTAAGGGGGGAACGAGATTCGCAATGCTCTTTATGCACGGAACAAGAAGATTGGGTCCACATTCTGTTAAATTGCGTTAACACTGAAATAGGTCAAAAAAAGTGGCTTCTTGAGGGGGGATACAATCGTAAACCAAGAAATTACACTCTAGCTTTTGAAATAATGAGAGATAATAGAATATCAGTTACTTTATTCCTTGGGAGGTTTATGAGTATGGTTCGAAAAATGAGGGAGGCGGAACTGATTAAGGAGATTGACCAGAATGAACGCATTTAATTTAAATCTGTTTAAATTCTTATTGTTATTATTATTAGTAGTAGTATTATTATAAGTGATAGTAGTAGTAATATTAGTGTTCTATTTTAGTCTGTTTTCATTGATTTAAAAATGTGTACATGTGCGAATATGGGTCCATGTACATGTACGTATATAAAGGTAAATATGTAAAGAAGATTTATTTGGGTATGTTGGTATGTATGCATAGTTATTTGCACTGCAGATAAGTATGTATTCTTTCTATGAATTTATATGATTCTGCCGCCGAATTTTTTCTGTTCTGTTACAAGTTCCCAGTTACCAACCAGATTCTTTTTGTGCTTAGCGCGTTTGCCCTAACCACTGGTTTTCCGTGGTTCCCAAAGGTGCTCAATGAACGAAACAGTCACTTAAGTAATATAACAATAGCTGAGATTAAAAATTAAAATTATGTTAAAAAAATAACCAAGACAGAATTTTTGTTTCTTATTCTAACGTATTAACATTTATTAATTTCTTTTTCCGCTACTAATATCATTTACCTTCCAAATAATCGAAATATTTTAATACCTCTAATTTTAGTTACTGTTTCAGTTCATTGAGAGTGAATCCTGGGGTATAGTATGCACAGTCTACGGCATATTTTAAGGTCTCTGTTAGGCGCACAGGTATTAAGTATATTTTTGTTGTTGTTAAAATATAGCCCTTTTGAATTGAATTGAATATTCTTTGTCTCAAAGAGTTCTACAAAGAAGTCCGCGACAGTATATGTCTATCTACAAGCGGTAACCAAAATTATTGAAAAAGAAAAGGTTTTAAAAATAGACGTGTTAAAATACGTCTATTTAAGAGAGTAATTAAAGGATATAAAATAAATTTCTTGATCCAATTAAGTGCATTCTGTGTTTAGTGCATTTAAGAAAGATAAAAACTGTCTTTAAATCGTAAAATTTGCACGAATAGTTTAGATTTTACAAGCGTTTAAGTTTTACAAGCAGTCACGGCCGCCGCCGCTGTCCCCGTCGTGTGTTGCCTCGGGAGGGCTAAGGAAACATTTGACTGGTGCATTACGTGAAACAAACATTTTGTACTTACGTCTGTGTATTTGAGTCACGCGCCTCTTTGACTGAAAAATGGCGGTTCTCGGTGGTGGGGGTAGATCGGCCTCACTCTCTCTAGACGCACTCTGACTGCAGGTGTCGCGTTACGCTTCTGAGTGTCGACCAATCAATTGACAAGATGGCGCGAATAACAAACACGACCGGTGACTATGACGCGTGGCGCTGATAATAACGAGATGGTGCGAGATGGGAAATGAAGTTTGCAAGAAGTACTTTCGTGATTGACACCAGTTTTAAATGATAAACCCACTAATTTTATATTACATTTCGTTCTTACAAGTAACAGGATTTATTTTACTGTGACCACTTTACAAATTCACCCACACTTGACGAAAGTGGCTATTGGCTATTAAGGACATCTAATATTAGCTACTTAAGCAAGGTAATAAGTTGAATATGTTAATATATTACAAATAAACATTTAAAATAAATTGATCTATCACGTACACTAATTATAAATTAATTTGACTTGATTTTATATATCATTATTGCATCAGCAAATGTAAGCATGATGTCTGTATTCCATGTATACACATAAGTTGTATAGAAGTAAGATTTTGTTTGTTTGTTTTTCTCAGACTACAAATTAATGTTATTCTTAGTAATTCTTAAGTAAAAACATAATTTTAATGTGTCTTGTAGTTACTCTTTATCGGTTTTATCCAATAAATTATGGTTTTGTTAATTAGCCAAATAGCTTAGAGTAAAATTCCATGCAGACGCCACAGATTGTGGCATGTTGAGAGTAAAGATATTTACTGGTGAAACGGACACATTTTTTTTGGTGCCATACTTTCATATTTTATTAGTGTAACTGACCTACTACTGGATATTGGGCAGTATTCATGGAAGTTTAAACTGTATCTTCTTTTGTAAATATAATGGAAATAAATTATTATTGTTGTTATTATTATTAGGAGCGCAGAAGTGAAGTGACACCCTCCATCAGAGATACGTACACGATTACTCTCTATAGGGAAAAAACACCATTTATGTTGGAAATGGGAAGGAGTGTAATTTATAAATTATACAAAATTTACCGATTTTAGTGTTGAGATCGAAGTTTTCTGGGCTTCTGATATTAATAGTGACATTTTAGATGACATCAAAGTTTACAATCAGTCCGTATTAGCCAATAAACACCAGCACCCAAGAGAAGGGGATGCCATGCAAAAACATCGAGCATGGCATGTCAGTGACGGGTCTATAAGTTTCGGCGTCGCTGAGTTGATAATAAAGTCGCGATATCGTATAAGTCAACCCAGCCCTAAGGAACAAACACTCCCTTTAGCATCTTTTAGTGAGAGGGGGTCTGCAAATGGGTTTACGGACAAAACTTATTGAAAACTTATATTGAAATTTAAAAAAACTAAAAATGCATCAATTACAAATTTTCTATGGTTGACGAGATGTTTCTACTACCAAAGTAAGTTCAAGATGAGATCACATAGAGGCACTGTATTCTCAGAGGGTGTTAAATAGGGGTTGGAATAATGTATGTACGTGTCCCTAGAGTGTCTGGAGCAATTTTAATTAAACTTGATATACAGAAGACATTAAATGACAACAAAACATAGCGGGGAAGTCATTTCTTGCACCCCTAAATAGGAAGAAATAAAATTAATGGGAATGTCCGATATTACATTCAGAACCATACGATTCGGTACCGTTGGGATGCATAAGAACATCCCAGATGCTTGCTAAATTGACAATCAGTCCACATAGGAGATAATACAACCCTAGAATCCCTCGGGTGGGGATGGGAATGAAGGATACGTAAACATAATAAGAAATCGACCGATATTGGTGTTGAATAAATCATTTTTGTTCTCATGAAGTGAAGTGAATCCCTTATTGCACGATACGTACTCAATCACTTCCTATAAAGAATAATCACACTTCGTGTTAGGGGTGAGGAAGTGAAATGTAAAAGGAATAGAAAGTGAACGATAATAGAGTTGAGATCGTATTTCTAGGAGCTATTGAAATTAGGCGCCACAAAAGTAGTCAACATAGTTTTTTCTTCAAAAATTCAAAGCAAACGAAGGATGCAAGTAATAACGTTGAAAACGTTTTGGGTAATACTTTTAATACGTATTTTCACTCACAAAATGATAAAAATGTATTTACCGCTCAATGTGTTAACATATAATCTTAAAAGTTGAAAATTTTCTCATTTTTTATATCCAAGTTTAGATGAATTTCTATAATGGATATATAATACATATTTGTAATGGTTTCTATTGGAGCTTTATAGGTTACCATATTATTGAAATATGAGCGGTAATGCAAATGCTGACAAACCCAAAAATAAACGCGCGCGGGAGGACAGAAATAGCCGCCACACGTAAACGGTTTGAGATCGATTTTTAATCAGTTTTGATCTCTAGAACTAGGGAAGAGGTACACGAAAAATAATATTTTTTTAAATAGTCGAGCGACCGCATCTGGATTGTTTCGTGTGGATTGACCCATTATTAAGTTTCCGTGGACGAGAAAAACCGACAACGTTTCCAACATTACAGTAATTCTTATTCACGTGATTTATAACTAGACAAACGAAATGATGAAATTTATACGGATAGAAGTAAAGGTGAAAAGTTTAAAGTTGACACAAAGTGCAACTCAGCTTATAAAAAAGAACTGATATCAAGGATTCACCCCTAAGAAATGTGACAGCAACAAAATATACATTTATAATCATGAATAAGAACTCGACAAATACCAGTTAACCAATACTCGATCATTTCAATCGACTTTCTCAAGAAGTGAGGAATTTTGCAGCTTCGATCTTCGTATCGAAGAAGCTGATAATTATATCGATGTCACGCCATACAAAAGATAAATTTCTAATCGTCCTAATGTATTTTATATCACGTGGGCATAAATGACCTTGGACTGATGATCATTGATATTGTGAAAGCTTTGGATTTTTCGTAATTCCAGCAATGGTGATTATCAATTTTTATTATGTGGGAAATTGCATTTGAGATTTTGAGCCAACAGTAGTTGGTATTCTAATACATTCGTATTTGATGTATTTGTTACAAAATAAAAAAAAAGAAACTTCGAGAATACGTGAAAGAAATTTTAGTAGTTATATTCTTTAACTGAAAGAAAAAACATTGCAAATCTATGTACCTGTCATCCTAGTCATTTGTGTCACACCATCACTTATAAAAAAATGTTAATTTCACGAATAAAAACGGGAATTTAAAACCCAAACAAACTCTGTGATATTCACCATGTTATTTATTGACGTCACTAAAAACAATTGTCATTTCTCTTCCTCTGCAGAACTTATCGGTAAATAAATTGAGCTCTTTCTCTTGAGAAATTA
Source organism: Laupala kohalensis (assembly GCA_002313205.1). Lineage (NCBI taxonomy): Eukaryota > Metazoa > Arthropoda > Insecta > Orthoptera > Trigonidiidae > Laupala > Laupala kohalensis. Next base: position 190,536 of record NNCF01126449.1, read on the forward strand.
ATGAAACTATCATTATTTTAATTTCATCTGTAATACTTATTAACATCTGTAATACATAATTATTCAATGTGCTCTAATGTTTTTGTTTATTGTCACAAAAAAGGGGAAACCGGTATAGAGCTCTGCAAATCTTGTTCTAGTGTATTGTATTTTCCCAAAAATATAAGATGAATAATCATATTTCGTGACACGATTTGAATAAATAAAAATGTACCGGCCATTTTAGTTTAGTAATAGCTTTCTTTCGGGGGATATAAGATTATTTCTTGAACAAAATGAAGGTTGCAGAACATATAATTTAATTCTATTATTGACGTTTATTATATTTAATCTTATTCTGAAATTAGAATTGTATGCTTATTAGTTTTTTAGAATGGTTCTCACTATTATTCTCAACGATTTACACGTTGGTAAGTACTGTTGACTCTATGAAGTTCTGGCCGTAATTCCTTAAAAAGCAATTTCTTCACGACTCCTACTCAAAAATATTAAATTATCAAAAGAAGTTTACCTTTACGAAGACATGGAACAACAGCTGAAGCACAAAAAGAAAGAACAAATCTCCTGCGTTTGAAACGAAGAAGCAAGTGAAGATTCAATCGCAATGAAAGAGAATTTCAAGGTGTGGCTTATCTCATGTCACCTGTTCGGGGCACTTATCTCGTAATCGCTGATTCCAAAGTCTCCTCAAACTTTGTTCTGATACGCGTGCAGTCAAGTATTTTGAGTCTTTTACAACATCCATTTTAAAAATAATTTATTCGAATTCAGCAGTAAGAAATAAATAAAAATCATTTTACAAAACATATCATGTGAACCAGAGAAAAAAAAATACATTAAAATTTAATGTGTATTGTGATAAGCCCGGATTACCAATTGCCTGTCGGATTACTTAAGTTATATCTACTTTGGTTGAACAGAATTTTAACTATTCATTAACTCTGTTTACTGTCTTCAAAATAATTATACTATTCACGCTGTTTAATCTCCTTGCAAGTAACAACATGACCCATCTTCTCTCCTTTTCATCATTTTTAAATAATTATTGAAAGCATCGTTGCCTATGAGTATTTCTGCCATTGCAACCATCGCTGGAACCATCTCCTGTTGTCATGATTTTATGTCAGGCTTCCCTTGTTACGTTGTTTGGGAATACGAGTTGTGGAACGAGGGCTGCAGTCTGCAGAAAAGGAATATTAAGAAAAGATAAATAAGACAACTCACCGAAGGAAAGCAAATAAAGACAATAATTAGTCCTTCAATAAATATATAACACGACTTGGGGAAAATAAAGAAGGTTTGATGAAGTATAGAAGTGACGTTTTATATTGTGTATCGTAAGGTCCGATGTAATAAAATAAAAGGAGTATCATGTAATGTCTCGCGACGGAGACATGACTTGAAATAAATATGTGAACAAAAAAGCTATTAACGCTTTTGCATCATACTCATAGGAAATGACTAAACGTTTACATTCCTACGAACAATACCGATACACATAATCAAAGAGATTTTGTTTTTTGGAACACGTCACGCCGTCACGGTGTTGAATATTTTGTGACTGTTCGTCGCCTGCAGTTCTGTTACTAGTTCTGTAACATTTTGCTCCAAAGATTCGTATTCCCTCTCCGAGAAAATATCTTCTTAGAGGGGAGATTTACACCACATTTTCCTTCCCAGAAAAACATAAGAAATTAATTTTGGGTTTCACAATTGTTAACAAGATGTCACTTAATCAATAATGTAAATATTTATTTTCCAAGTAAAGGAGTAAGTTATAAAAGATTGCACAAGTCAGTTTCTTTTGGAGGTAAATAAAACAACCAATTCCAAAAGACTCTGCTCAACGAAAGAAGATTAATGTGTCCAGCATCCCCTGAGACGCCTCTTTGCTCAGACCATTGCGCCTTCACTACTTCAGAGATTCGCTCTTTGAGTCCATTTTCCTTCAAAGGTTCTCATTCGGACATTTGCTTAATAATGCGTCGATTTTCACCACATTTAGCAGTGGCCGAATAAACCGGCCATTCGCCGTCAGCTCAAGAAGCAAAAGGAGAAGTTAGCACATCCTTGTAAAGCTAAATTAGCGCACTCAAGGACACTTTGTTTGTATAACATTTTGAAACGAAGGAATTAAGCAAAGATTCTCTAGAAACGTAAAAATGATTATATCTATGCGAAAGAAAATAGATTTTCCACGTTTCCTCTTTCCCATACTGATGTGGTAATTTAGTTGACAATTGGGGAATCAATTCATGTAAACTCCCACAATTGTCGTCTCCAACCTTAATGAGCTTTCAAATATCAGAAGCGGCCATCGAGAATCAATAGAAGTAATATTGATAATTTTTATTAACGTGACATTTTCTGCATATTTCTACTAAGTATGATTTAAATAATGAAAGAAATAAAGAAAAGACGATTAGTGATTACCTCATCAAAAATGATGTAATTTTTTATAATTCCCATTTTTAGACGATTAAAATGAAATTCTATATCTTTTCTGGAAAAAGAGCACTTCCTAATCACCGCNCTATATCTTTTCTGAAAAAAGAGCACTTCCTAATCACCGCTACTGGCAAAGATAGAGATAATTTTGCATAGTTGATAAATTTCTTATATCTAACTACAATTTTCTCAATACCTCTGTTGTGAACTTCTATTCTTTGTCAACGTTTAGCGACGACTAACGCGGTACCAATCAGTTTCTCTAGTTATTCATCAGTAAAATATTTTCTGTGTCGTACTAGAACTAAACCTGCAACAGTCGCAGTCGAGATGCAGATGGCGCGAGTAGCGTGGAGCGCGTGGAGGAGAATTCGGCGATAAACACCTGCGATGTGTAGAGTCTGCTTCGGTCGAAAGGATATAGTTAAGAACACGTATTATGTTCGATTAGTTACAGCAAATCATGGAAAGAAAAATTAACCAATATTGCCCAAATAAAGAAAGAGCACTCAAACCAGATGAGAAAAAGTGTCATGGGAGAAAGCACGTACTTATCGCAGTACTCAGTGTACAAATGACTTGCTTCTGCAGAATGTGAATTGTGGAGTCTAATGTTCAGATGCTGTCGAGTATTTCCACCGAAAACCAATGATTCTAACGCGATCGGAAAGATGGGGATCAGAAATTAAATATTCTACATCTGTTCGCAAAAAAATAGTCCAATTCAGCTGAATTTGAGTGTTGTTCGTTTTTAAAACTTCTAAATAATTTTTTTCTCGACTGAATGAGAATTATCAAACTTCTGTTGACAAATACAAAACGTATCAGAAGGTGAATGAAGAAAAATGTCGATTTTCCAAGTTTTCAACACCGTTAGGAGACGAGTTCTGATGAAGCTGATTGAAACTCAATTTGTGCCAGGAAGAACGTCATCAGCACGCCAATAAGTGAAAGTCGATTCCTTTTTTATTGTAGAATTTGTAACTGGGAAAAGTAGGTTTGTAAATAGGACTCAGCATTTCTCTTTCCTTCTGCGCACGAATAGGTGGAAATACCTGAAAGCGTCCGAACGTGGAATCATTATTTACTAATTTTGTCTAAATCTACATGAATTCGGAGAGTGTATGAAGTGTTGTAGTGCAGTCTAGAAGTCTAGAGATAGAGAGGCGTTTTTGTGTGGAGAGATTCGAATTGATAAACTATTTTGACCGCGTGAAAAGGTTGAAAGTGTCTCCTAATCGCTTAGAACTAATTCACAAACACCCACATATCTGGTTGCATCCCATCGTTCTTCTACGAACCGGCTTCGGAGATTCCAAATCCATGTTTCTCATATTCTTCCCATCTCTTCAATGCCGCTCTTATTGTAAGTTATATTCATATATTTTGAGGGACCTATTGTGCAATTGAAATATTCATATTATTCAAAATATTGTAGTATGTAATTATTGGGTTCGAGTTATCAACATGAAAGGTCATTTTATTTACACGAAGTCCAACCGAAAAGGCAATTTCAGATTAGCACACAAAAACTTCAGGTACAAATCCTAATTTCATGTCGTATCATATCTTCGGAGGAACATGTCTGGACATATTGTGGGAATTATTGTAAAAATTAATTTTTTTGGGGATATATACTCATAAGTTCTTGTTCAGAAAGTATTCAGAAAATTCGACAGATAACAAAATAGCTTAAAGATAAAAGCGACAGAAGAGACTGAAGACTGGCCATCTATATTGATCCATGGGGAACTAGAAAATGAACCAAGAACTGTAAACACCTTGATAACAAAAGATTTTTAATGTGTCAGGAATATCATTCACGCTCGATTACTTAAAGACATGTGAATTTGTGTTGTAGTGTCACCATTTTTAATAACTAGGTTCATTTTACTAAGGAAAAATTCTTCCATTTTTCGACTCGCCAAAATTAATTCATTCATTTGTATTGAAATTTTGAAAGTTTCCTGTAACTTTCCCGTTTCTGCTCTCGCAGTTTGAAGTTCAGTATAGAATATCATCGAGGATCCAAAATTACCTGCTTCATTATCCATTTCTGTAAATGACATATATCATTTATATCTTCTTTAATTTTCAATTGAATTTTGTTTATTAGTCATTTATAAACAACGTATTTTAAAAAAACATTAATCTACGTAAAAATGATTAACCATCTTCTAATGGTTCTAAATTCGTCGTCCCAGCCTTCAAATTTCATTCTGCGCACGAATAGGTGGAAACACCTGAAAGCGTCCGAACGTGTAATAATTATTTACTAATTTTGTCTTAATCTACATGAATTTGGAGAGAGTATGAAGTTTCCTTGAGTCATCGAGGAAAGACCTATATTATTTGCTTATGAACCATGTAGCTTTTATGTCAGTTGATAGTTTATTAGCATTATTTTAATTGTGAACGAAGAAGTAAATTAAAGCGTCCTGTTTTATTAAGTTACTCGGTGGAAATAATACATTTAAAATGTCTTTCCATTTCTTTGCAATAATATGTACTTGCGTTTCTTTTTTATAGGCGTACGAAAGGGGATGCACGGGGTCTCATGACCCTTTCCTCAAAATACAAATAATACATTTTTAAGAAATAAAAATAGAGTAAATATGTCTATGAATAAATTTTAACCATTTTCCGACATAGCTACTATGTCAATGACTGAAAATCGTGGGAAACCTCCCCCTCCAATTTATTTCTACCTTCCTACGCTCAACTTACGAATAAGACTTAAATAGACTTCACGGTGACACGTTTCTGAATGCAAACGTTTCCACACACAACTGAAACCGCTCGGGTTCCTCGTTTTTGCGGAACCATTTTGGAAGAGAAAATTTCCTACATCGAGATAAGTTATCAAAAACAATATTGAGCACCTGCAAAACAATTAGTAGATTAAAATTTACATAATGTGTCTCGTAAACAGCAACGTGTTAGTTTTAATACGTGTGAAATAGTAATAAAAAATTTTATATTTTCCATATTTGCAGTGTAATTTTTATTTTCTTTATGTATACTCTGTTTTGTTTCTAATGTTGATTTAGTCCCTTCCGGTGGCTATAGGCTTAGCGTGCTCGATTACCATCAAGTCATTCTTGGTTTAATTCCCAGCGGGGCCAAAAACAATTTTGATTCTTACTAAACAGTGAATTTTTTCTACTTTAAGATCCGGAAAACAAAAATTATACACTTTTCTACGACCTGGAGGCATTTTTCTTCTCGTTTTGAAATTATAAACTATACACTAATGTAGACGAAGCGGNTCGTTTTGAAATTATAAATTATAAATTATATCTATAGTTCGATAATAACTTACATGTAATTTTTTGCTTAAAATTACAAACATATTGACATTCTATTAGTATTATAACTCGCAGCTAACTTTTTATCTTATCTAGGAATTTTTGCTGAATTTTTTGAATCCGCCTCTGCCTTAGGGCCCTTGATCGGAATTGATGGTATGGTCCCTTGCTTGCTTCCAGAAAGTAAATAAGTTTATTGTCCTCCACGTGGTCATACACAGTTTGTACTGTTTTTTGACAATAAATTTATTTATTTATTTACACTAATGTAGACGAAGCGGATACCTTACTTTGTTGTCTTTCTTCTTATTCATTACATCGTCATTTGACACTTCACGCAGTCAAAAATGTTTGTGACGATCGAATGATGTAGCAAAGTACACAAGGTGACAGCCCATGTCAATGATATCATTTTTCCTTGACGCTTATATCTGTGTTTTCAATGTTACGTGCTGCGTGCGATGCAGATTGTAGCCAACTCTCGCCGTTGAAGTGATGTGGATTCGTAATGTGACGTCATTCGAAAACACAATATGTCATCCAAATTTTTATTCATCCACCAGTTTTTTCTTCATATCTATTTCTTCAAAATAATAAAAACAATTTTAGTTCTAAATTTCTTTATTAAGAGAAGGACGCCAAAATAACGTGATTGTTTTCGCTTTAAAATCGATGTTAAAATTCTTCCCTCTTGTCGTATTCGTAAATGGGAAAAGTAGCGTGATATTGAAGCTTATCTTCATGGAGCAATAGGAAGTAGGAGTTGGACAGGAAGGTAGGAAGGTTACCTGGGTTTACCAACAACTTGTCCCGCTTGGAGGTGTTAGTAGAAGTATTAAGTAATAGTTAGATTATCATTGACACGAGCAGGAGGTGGAGAGAGGGAGGAGGGTTCGCTTTTCAGTAGTCACATCTATATAAACTTTGATATAAATGAGAAAAGCTACAACTTTTTTGGTCCAGGAATTAACCCCGGGATGACTTCAAGATGAGCGAGGACGCTACCACCGGAGCCACCGGAGGCGCCATCAAGATTTTGGACGCAGAATACATTGTAACATCGCTGTTGCAAATTTGGTCAAATTCAACAATAAAGGTCAAGTGAACAGTCTGTGGAATCAAAGCTCTTTTAAGCAAATGACTAACATTTCTTAATTGTTAAGATTTCAATGGATTATTTCCTAAAATCGCATATGTTGACTCAACAATTAAATCTTTGAGTCAATATAAAAGTAAAAACTAAGTTGATAAACAAGTCCGTACCCATCATCAAACATATAGGAACTTGCATTTCTCGTTTCCTTGCCAGAAAAGTCTAAACAAGCTTTTCCTCGTCCTTCTTTCGCGTTTTCTGTAGAAAGATCCGTATTGGTTCACTGGACAATCGATATTTGCATTTCGCTACGTGATCAACTTGTGACGTCACTCGATAGCGCTCATTTAAGTTCTTCCTTATTTTCATGTTTTTAAGCTAGCTGAATTTTCTTGCTATTAAACTACTTTGTTGGCACGTCTATCTCTCAATACCCTTCTCCTCCTCTATTAATTTAGGTCCTTCTATATCTTGGGTCGATACAACCCAAATGCAACAAAATTATCCATCAATTTTTTGTACAATCGCTGTAGTGCTATATTGTTGTGAAACTGTTGATTATAATTATTTTGGACTCGCAATTTACTTTAATGTTACAGTGTTTGCAAACACCCTTCGTGGCGCATCTTAAATTTAAATGCTAATCTTCAACAGAAAATGTCTAATTGCGACATGCTAGTACGAACATCATGTGGTTTGCAAACCCTTAAAAGTTTATTTATTTATAAAATACAACGGTTAAATTTGTCTATTTAATACGCTTAAGTTAAAATCTTTTTGTATTCACAAATGGCTAAGTTCAATTCCAAATAAAATAGAATCACAAAAGTAAAAATTTTATTTCTGACAAATTTTAAAAATAAAATGTCAAATATAAAACGTTGAATACGCTGTAAAATATTTTACAAAGAGTTTCCCTAACATGTTCCAATACGTGAAAGTACGACATACGAAAACGCGAGATGGGTTCTCAAAGAACGATTGGAGGATGAATCTATAAAACAACTGAAAATAATCATATGTAGTTTTGTTTCGGAGTGGGTCAAGTGCATTATTGACACACTTCACGCGAAGTCGAANCGAGTGGGTCAAGTGCATTATTGGCACACTTCACGCGAAGTCGAACTTTTTTCATAATGCACTAAAACTGAATGAGTAAAATAGACTCGTCACGGTCTTAAAAGACGTGGAAGTAGTTCGTTAGGATTTTGCTAGGAAGCGTTTTTCAATCTTCCATTCTAGATAACCTAGGAGTAAAGTTCTTCAGTACTTTTCTTGTAAACCCTTAGACCGACCTTACGAAAGATCTCTCATTCTCTGGTGAGTCTGTGCTGCGTGTGGTTTAATGCATTGCGTTCAAAAGAAATTGGTGGAAACTCTTTAATTAATGGAATCGTGAAGTACTTTTCAACATGTGTTTCTTTGTTTTAAATGATTCATCGCTAGCAAATACTCATCGATGAAGATTAATCATTTCTTTAATGGAAATGCAGCTGATTTGGAAAACAGGTACGTATTGTTCTTCTTAATTTTGTGGTAAACATCTTTGACTTATTTTTCTCTGTATCCTCGCATTCATCAATGAAAATGAAACTTCCATTCGTTCGCTCTTCTAACCGTAAGGAATGATTATTGAAAGAAACTCTTATTATAAACTTTTTGCTGCACTTCTTGAAATTGATTATACTGTGGTTTTGCATCAGTGTTTACTTGTTAGCAATACGATTGTTTACGTATTTTGACGATGCTATGAATAAGAGCTATGACATTTTATCTTTCTCTGAAACTCAATTTGCTTATTATTTCCAATTTTTCTGTTAAATAAAATACGCAAAATCCAGTGGTGCAGCATGAGTAATAAGAGCTGCACAATAAACACATTTACTAATAATCAATATTGTAATAGAAATTTTAACAATTAGCTTTTTGAAATTTCGTGTCTCAAAAATGAAATAAAATAGTTCACATTTTTCATGAGCTATTGAAATCAATATTGAATAAATTAGAAATAGATTTGAAACATAACATTGATATCTAGATGAGGCAATAACTACAATCCAAAATATTAACTAAATGTAAAACCAAGAAAAACTTTGTACTGTTATGTAGACAGCTCGTTTCAATCATAGGACATTCGATTCAAGGGGATAAAGTAGCTGCAATTCATGATTACTCCGTTGCCATAATACTATCTCTCACAAAACCTGTCAGTTGTTTCACGGTCATTCTAGAAGGCTTCTCGTCAGATATTGTTAGTGCTTGGTGTGGCTAAATGTGACTTCGAGACTCTCTAGATATGAAATCGAACTCATTACACTAAAAATTTTTATCTATCATTACATTTTGACACGTGTAGTGACCTTAAAATATTTGTTTCTACGTAATAACTCGCTATAAATAAGTCTCATTTTCCTAGGATTGCTAAACTTTAAAATTGAGTACGAATTATTTTTTTAAAATAGTGGTTTTAATACTTAAAGTTGTCTCGCACCGTTCTTTTAATTAGCTAATGATTTATTAGTGTAATTGGAGTAGTTCTAATAGCAATAAACGTGTTCGTAAGCATTTCATGATTTACATATTACGTCATTGTGTGTACAAACACTTAATTGGAAATTAATTATACAGTAAGTAGAACAGTGTTTATTAACGACTCAATATCTTTAAAATTAAGTGACATGGATTCCTTTGGTAACAAACAGTTTTGGAAGATGGTTTGTGTTTGTCATCTGTACCCATGTTGACGGTTCATATAGAAGTTCTGCTTTCTTACTTTTCGATTTCATATTTATATTAGTATGTGCGTTTTTAGGTTTAATGGAACATACACAAATAGTCGTTTTCATAAGCTAGAGTATTTGGTTCCACGATGCATGCGTTGCATTACAATCAGCGCGCTCTTTCAATTAAAATGAGTTTGTTTTCTTAATTAGCGATTACGCAGGGTGCATCGCACGAGAGATAGCGAAAAGTTTTTCAAACAATTTCAACTACTCTACGATTCTGGTGTAGTTTCAACAATTTGTTCCTTCTGTATTGAAACAATTTTCAAAATTTTCTGTAAAAATAAATCAAAGTGATCCCAAAATTCAGATATTGTGGAGGGAACCCCCAAAACCAAAGAGTAGTTCAAATATGTGCGCACCCCTAGTGCCACCAAAAGAAAATTTCTTAAAATAGGTTCCGTCCGACCGGTACAGTCCAACAATCAATCTTTTCAGTTGCTCTTCTCGAAGACTCGTTTAAGATAAAGTAACATTAGCAATTTCACCAGGAAATCTAACATAGTTGCATACTCTGTTTACTCATCCCGGTGTCAATATTTCTGATCGTAATAGATTCTATCCAAAGCTATTGGAGATGATAAACTTCACCAGAATCAGAATAAGTGCTATCTATTTATTTGTTGAAGTATTCAATTACTTGCATCGTACTGGTAATCTGTGTGGTGTCTCTTAGTTAATTTCCTTCTTTCATGGGAAGGTCATTTTACACCACGACTGAAGCTCGCTTCACACGATGCACGTGACCGCGACAGGTTCGATTTTTCAGTGTCAGCGTTTTGACAGTTAAATACAATGGATGTGGTCCTTGCTTACATTGTTCATCGCAGATGTTTGCAAAACTAAATTCTTTGACTAAAAGAATAATGCGAATATACGATTGTAATGACTCACATTTAGGTAGTTTGGAGTTGTTACATAGGGGCAAACTGATGTGTTCTATGTATGTTGCTTGATGAGCTCCAATATTATCTAAACCTCAAATAAAGTGTTTTTGTGTTTCTTTCTTTAAAGTGATTTCATTTATCGGTTCCTTCTTTTCGCCAAATATTTTTCGCAATGAAAGTAGCTCCAACGTTAAGGTTACTCGGCTGCACCACTCAAAATAATGTTTATACACGTAAAATATTTAATAACTACTGAGCTCAAGGTTCGGTTTTGTGATTTATATAAATTAAATACATTAACTAATAACTCGTAGTTTCATGTATTTACCTTCCTGCGATGTTTTTAACTTTTGAACCTACAACTGTTAAGTTAAGTAAGTTTTAATAAAATTTATGAATGCATTAATTAGGACACAGAAGTGTGCTGTCTTTCAACAGTTACTGGATCATTCACGATAGTTTGCTTGAAATAAATAGTATTTAACCAACTTTCGCGGTAGTTCATCAGTGCTAGTACTATTTCCCAAAGTAGTTGCTATTGTGACGGAACGAGGCACAAGGTTTTTATTGGTTGACACTCCAACATTACATGTAAATCTACACGGAAAATAGAACATGCTCGTTTTTTTAAATCTTTTACGCCAGAATGCAGTTTAGACCGCAATGACGTTATTTTCTGTCCTTTGAGACTGGACAGCTGACTTTGCAGCGTTATGAATGCTATTTCGAAGCCCCAAATGCATCGTGTTAAGCGAGCTGAAAACTCTTTGGCCTCCAAACTTAGGCTCGTGAACTCTAACGGATGAGCCTCCATTAAGGTGTATGAGTTTAGAAGTATAAACAGTAAGTGGAAAATGATTCCATATCATAGCGCCCCAGGGGACTTACATCTAGTAAGTGCGCGTTTGGCAAACACGGGGCCCTGGGCGAGTCTGGCATTACTACCACTTACTTGTGCGAGGCTCCTAAATTTTTCTTTCCTGAACTCTCTTGGTCATTTCTTGTTCTTTTCGATCCCAACGCTATTAAGATTAGGGTATCTTTCATTTTCATGATTTTTGTCCCTCCCTCTCATTTTTGTCCTCAATGTTTTGAGATATGTTCTGATATATTGTAATTTAAGAGGGTTTTTAGTGGGTATGGTCGAGTCATTCGGCAAGTCCCACATGCGAGGAGAGTCACGTTGGCTCTCCCTAGTGCCTGACTGCATTTTCCCTACCTGTACAGAATTTTAGGGCTCTAATAAACTCGATGATGACGAGCCGTAACCCCCCCCTCCCCCACACACACATACACACACAAAGAAAGAGATTTTCAAACACTCAAGAAATAGATATTTTTCCTAACATATATATTCATTGCATTATACGTCTTCGTTATTAAATGTTATTACGAGAATTCAATACTGACAAATCAACATACGTCTTATTTGAAATTGCTTCAATTTGGTTCGCAGTAAACTTTCTAAATTTGAAGAAAATTCTATGATAAGTAATAATAATGAAATCTTATTCAATTTTGTCTGACCTCAATAGATGACTAGTTCTGAACGAATTTGTTTTCTAATTTTTTTTGCGATATTAAATGGATTTAGATCTTTTTACACTGTAATGTTTTTATAGATATTTCTCTATCACATTATTACAAGACAACACGGGATTTTCAGATACTTTAAAAATTGAAATATCGTAGATACCAGGGATAGGGGTCGCTTGCGTAAATCCTGTTGCGAATATCTGTAACCTTTTCTGCCAGAATATATATAGATATAAGATGAGGCGTTATCCTATGCCATATTTATAATCAATCACAAGGTAGTCTGTTTTATTTATATGTAAAGTTTCTTGTTCCTCGCACTTCCTTCGATTTCTGTCTTTATGTATCTCTAATGTAAAATGCATTAAGTATATAACACTGAAATTAAACTTCTCTCCCACTTCCTCAAATAACTTCCGTGGAAAAGTGACGAGTGTCGTCTTCGCCTTGGGATTCAAATAAGATTCCTGAGCACGGGACACGTCTCTGCATATCTTATGGCAGGTCAGGATATTTGTCATTGCGGATTTAGTGGGAATTCTTTATGTTGTTAGGGAAATGTGGAACAATAGGAACTTTTAAATTTGAAGTAGTCACTATATTTTATGCTTTGTTTCCATCCAAACATTCAATTATCCGAACTATTATGATAGAAAAGAAGAAAAATATCTTTTACCTTTCCCAAAACGTACGAAGAACTATCAACAATTAGAGAAAGAACCAATCTTATTTGGCTCATTTCAATTAAGCTTTTTCTCTCAAATTATTTTCTACTGTGAACTTCTATGTGAGAAGCTACCAGGTAATGAAATAAATTTTGATTTTTCGAATCTTTTATATTCCGAACCAACCCAAAAGAATATTCGCTCACGAAAATATGTAAAACCAGATTTAGAAGTTTTGTTATCAATTTATTATTTAAAATAAATTCTGAGACTAATTTTGCATTTTTATATTCATCAAACTTTTAATGACCTAGTTCGAAAGAAAATGAAGAACTATAGGAAAAGTATCTAAAATATAGAACTATAATTTTTCATACTTATTTTCTGAATACATCTGATTGTCTTTTCATGTGAAATTTTTTTGAGAGATAAATTGAAAATATCTTTCAAAAATTGTATCACCTATTTTTATTATTAATTGTTAAAGCGAAAGCCTTCTCGCTGTCCTAGTTAGCACCTTTAGATTCTTCACTAAGAAGAATTTATTCCTAAATACATTTTTTTTAATAATTTGGCAAATGTTTACTTTTTAGGGAATAATTTGGTAAATGCAATTTTTTGCAATAATTTGGCAGATGCTTATTTCTTCTAAATAACAAACCTGAAAATGTTTATGTCAGCAAACTTTTTTGCTTTAACAATTAATAATGAACATTTGTTTTACTATACCAAGAAATACTTTCAATTCATATATCATGTACCAATGAATATGCTGCCAACAATCCATTTTTGTTAGGAGATACTTGTTATAATTGAAATCATTTTATGTTATTTGTGAATTTTAATAATTTTTTTGCATTATTTTTCGTTTTTAAATTATTGGAGAATAATGGTTGTTTTTCTCATAAAAATATTAGGAGAAACTGTTATGTAGCTTCATTCACTCCGATATCACTAACGTGATGAAGCGTCTATTAGTATTATAACTCTCAGCTAAATTTTTATCTTATCTAGGAACTTTTGCTGAAATTTTTAAATCCGCCTCTGCCTTAGGGTCCTTGATCGGAATTGAAGGGATGGCCGCTTGCTTGTTTTCGGAGAGTAAATTAGTTTATTGTCCTCCACGTGGTCTTACGCAGTTTGTACTGCTTTTTTTGACAATAAATTTATTATTATTATATCTCACGACTTCGGTCACTTGTTAAAGAGCAGAAAATACGTTGTTGAATTATGTAATGATCTATTTATCTATTACAACACCGCACGTAAATTTTGCCATTAGCTATTTCTAATTTTAGGGTTTTTGAATCTCGNAATAAGTGGCCAACATGTTTTGGACATAATTCAATTAGAAATTGAAGAGCTCATCGTTGTATCAAAAGATTGCTCATTCTCACAATTATCAACTTTCATTTGAAATAGAATAGTTTTCATATTATTTCTTGTTTAAAATATTAATTATAATCGAATACTTATTGGCACACCGTGTGGATTAAAGGTTGTTAAGCTTTGTAACTTCAATTTCAATGTACATTAACGATGAATTTATGATATTAGACATCTTGTCTCTGGTCTTTCACCGGTTCATTTCATCCTGTCCCGCGTTTATCTCTAGTTCTCCTTGGGGTAGAGGCGGACTTTCTATATAGGTTCTTCGGGTTCTTGTGTGTGGGTGACAACTTTTGAAAGTAGTCATGTTTTAAGACTTACGATTTATAAACATCATTTTCCGAATAATATATAGATCGATATTAATCGTACCTATGAAATAAATTTTGTGTTAAATACAAATTTGTTAATAATCTATTTATATTGTAACACGCACCTAACTTTTTATCTTATCCAGGAGTTTGCTGATGTTTTCAGTCCTCCTCTGCTTTAGGGCTCTTGATCAGAACTGATGAGATGGTCCCTGGAGTAAATTAGTCTATCGTTCTCCGCGTGGTCATACATACATTGTACTGCTTTATTGACAATATTTTATTTATTTAATCATGCAATAATTAACAAATATACTTTGTGACCTTCACGGCATTAACAAATTTTCATTTCTACAAAATTCTGAAGGGCGAATGAAAACACACCTGAAAAGAGGGTAACATATGATTTGAAATCTGATATAATAATTTGTTAATTGCTTGTCCTACATATGATGTAAAATTAGCATCTGCAATACAACTAAGAATATTGTACTCAGATTTAATAGACTGAGACTAACACTGAGAAAAACACAAGTCAGGGTCCTTAACCTAGAAAGTTGAAATAAATTACAGCAATTAAAGTGGGCAGAATATTTTAATTTTTCATCATTTAACAACATGAAAAATTACACAATGCCTTTTAGAACATTGATCAAATTTTACAAAATACAAGAAATAATTTCAGGAATGTTACAAGTTCCTATAATATGAATCAAAAACACACAAAATTCTCTATTGCATAGTTTTCACACTTTAATTCCATCCAGATGTTTTACAAAAGTTGACGTTCATACGGTTAATCATTTCATTTACGAAAACACTCATTTCGTTTCACTGTGTCACAATTTAAGTACTTAACTAAAAGTCACATGGAACTGCCTCCGAAGGTAGCTTTGCAGAAGGGCATAAGCTGTAGATGACATGAAATCGCTTATTCATCACTCCTTCGTTTATCTAGAGTAGGACAAATGCATCAACAAGCGAAGATCACACAAGCAATGCAACAAATTAAAGAAAATATTATTAATTCCTCTCTTTGTGCCATTTATGACGTAGCTCAATGATCACTGAACTCTCGTGGTCACCGCATGAGTCTTCACCAACATTAATAAAAAATTTCCTGTTTAAATCGCAAATCTCGATGTTTCATAGTGAGACAAACTAAAATAACAGGGTGCAAATCGATTCTAAATATTCACAAAAAGTTATCAAATTAAGCAAATGAAATGTTTTAAATATGACAGTCAATTTTACGTAGACTCTCAGGTTGAACAATAATTGTTCACAAAACACCATCATATTTATAGCTATGCATATCTCTTAATTAATCTCTTTACAATAATATGCTATTACTCCATATCCAAAACATATACCTATATCTGTAATAAGTGAATTCACTCCAATAATACAGTCGAACGAGTACAATGCGGAAATAGAGGGACGTGGGAAAAATTTGAATTATCAAAAAATGCGACTTATTCCTTTCCACTTAATTACAAATGAAAAACATTGTTGCAGTGTTAAGTATCTTCCGTTAAGAAAATACTGTTTAACAAAAATTTTTAGCTTTCATTAATAGAGAATCTAACGACATAAAATACATAAAATTTAATAATTACGCATTTCCACAAAGCCCATTTCAAAGATTTTTTTCTCTATAGACGATAAAACTAAACTTATGAGCATAAATGGGGCAGATCAGAGTAAAATACTGTAGCCATTTTTAAAATGTGAAACAATTTTTGAGTCATACCTTACTTTTGAACGATTTGCTTGAGAATCTGAGGTTGACCTGCTCAGATAATCTCAGGGCAAAGACTGTCGTAGAGCTAATAAATGGGAGAAGAAATTGAAAGATCTCTCTCCAAAACATGAAGCAACTGTAGACTACGTTAATATAACTGAGATCAGGTTATGCAGCTTAACATAAACAATATTGTCTTCCCCAATACACGTTAAAAGTTTAAATTATCGGAAATAATATTCGAATTATCCACGACTGGTTAAATTTCCCTAGCGGAAGATACTAGGGACCAAAAGAAGTGTACGAATTACGAAATATCAAATAAGATCATTTCCAGTGTGATAATGCTTATCATGGAAAGGTCTCTTTCAGTCACAATTAATCCTGAGCAATTTATCCACAAGCCACGTGCTCATTTTATTGTCACCGCTTCCAAGAACCCTAGTGAAATTTAATAAAATTGACATAAATATCTCAAATTATACAGTATCTTCAACTCAATTGAAATTTTCTTATTTAAACACCACTAGCGTTTATCTGTCGCAAATCTGAACTTTAATCTACTTGAGCCACCAATGAGGCCCAGCTGATCCTTGCCGACACTGCATCCATTAAAACATCATCGTTCTTTTTCCATAGAAGCTTCTTCCTGTTTCTTAACCATCAAAGATCGCTCAGCCTCACACGCACCTTCTTCCTCAACTCACGTCATCTACGTCCTACCAACATTGGGAAGTGAAAACAATTACGTGGGGTCGGACTGTCTCGATGGCAAGAATATAGTTAATTGTCATATCAAATTTTTTCTTCCGAAACCAAATAATGATAAATATATGGTCTTGAAAATATGAAATAATCACGATGACTTGTGTATGAATACCTTCTTTATATTTATGACACAGTCGAACTTCCGCAATATTACTTAATTGCAGTAATTTGAGATAAATCTCGTAAAATGATAGTTTGCATCTTAACATTGCAATATTAGAAAGGATATTTACAGTTATAATAATACGTTTTTATACTATTAAACCTTCTTCTTCTGTAATGTGAAAAATTTACCAAATGTTTCTACACTATAGTATCTTTCTCGGCGCCCGCATTCATATCCCTACACTACTCCCATCAATTTCAAATCTTATTGTTAATATAATTGAAAAAACTAATTATTACAGGAAAACTTGCACTGTAAGAAAATTGCAAAGTATACAGTGTAACCAAATTCTTTAACGTACTAGAACGGAACTTCAATGCTAATCTTGCACCTTCTAAACTAATGCGTGTACACCTTTATAAATGTAGAAAGAAATATTGTTCAAATCTCTGCTCGAAGAAGGTCAGCAATATCTAAACAACCCTTGTGCAAAGCTATATCTAAGGCACTTTTTCCTTCGTTGTTGATTATGGTACTATCTGCACCTGCCATTAATAGCTTCTCAACAGATTTCTTTTGTCCATAAAAAACAGCATAATGAAGAGGTGTATCACCGTCGTTGTCTTGGTGGTCAATTTCTGCCTTATGATGTAAAAGAAGCGAAACTACTTTAACATTCCCTCCCACACACGAACAAAACAGAACAGTGTTTCCATTGGCGTTATTAGTATGTACATCAGCTCCATGTTGGATAAGGAATTTCACACATTCCAAATGACCTATTCCTGAAGCTGGATGCAATGGAGTTAATCCTTCGTTACTTTTAGCGTCGACAGTGGCACCTCGAGTAACGAGCAGTTCAATAATCGTCTCGTGACCATCGCAGGCTGCAAGGTACAAAGGAGTGATACCATCGATGTTGGTAGAATTTATATCAGCTCCATGTTGGATAAGGAATTTCACACATTCCAAATGACCTTTTTCTGAAGCTCGATGCAATGGAGTGAATCCTTTGTTAGTTTTAGCGTCGACAATGGCACCTCGAGTAACGAGCAATTCAAGAATCGTCTCGTGACCTTTGAAGGCTGCAAGATACAAAGGAGTGATACCATCGACGTTGGTAGAATTTATATCCGCTCCATGTTGCATAAGGAATTTCACACATTCCAAATGACCTTGTTGTGAAGCATCGTGCAATGGAGTCCATCCATTGTTATCCTTAGCGCGAACAGTGGCACCTCGAGTAACGAGCAGCTCAAGAATCGTCTTGCGACCATTGAAGGCTGCAGTATGCAGTGGAGTGATACCGTCGATCTTGGTAGAATTTATATCAGCTCCATGTTGGATAAGGAAATTCACACATTCCAAATGACCTTTTTCTGAAGCAAAAAGCAATGGAGTGAATCCTTTGTTACATTTAGCGTCAACAGTGGCACCTCGAGTAACGAGCAGTTCAAGAATCGTCTCGTGACCATTGAAGGCTGCGGTATGCAGTGGAGTGAAACCATTGATGTTGTTAGAATTTACATCAGCTCCATGTTGGATAAGGAAATTCACACATCCCAAGTGACCTTTTTGTGAAGCAACATGCAATGGAGTGAATCCTTTGTTACATTTAGCGTCAACAGTGGCACCTCGAGTAACGAGCAATTCAAGAATCGTCTCGTGAACATTGAAGGCTGCAAGATACAATGGAGTGATACCATCGTTGTCGGAAGAATTTATATCAGCTCCATGTTGGATAAGGAATCTGTGGACAATATAAAATGATATTAATAAAAAAACTGGAAAAAATAGTTTTTTATTGCGTGAAAAATCGTATTTATTTCTATAAAAATCAAAACATTCATAATAGAGAAACCGTATTAAACTTAATAGCTTGTGATACCAGATACAAAATTTATTTGATGACGCCAGAGGATTTTGACCCCAGTGATTTAAATTGCAATATTTTAAGTTTAAACTTTTTTTCATAAATACATTATCATGAATGTTAGTTGTACTTTGTTTCATTATTCGTAATAATGATGATTCGCAATGGGTTATAAAGATTTAATTCTGAGTCGACAAGTAAAATTAGAAATAAGAGGATCGAAACGAAAAATGCAAAACGTAATTGAGGAATGTAGGAGAAGCTGAAACATGAAAATATTTCTCATCTTTAAATTTGATGGGAAAGTGAATATTTCGATCAGAAACTTTATTTTTTAACATTAAATACTCGTAAGTTTCTGATGTTATATATCGTATTGTTGTTTAGCATCAACTGTATATATTAGTTCTTCATTTTGTTTTCTACGCTTTAATATTTATCTATTTATTTTAAAAATTATGTTGTAAAATTAATATTTTATTATATTACTTTTTAACTAACAATTTAAGGGTTTTTTATGATATTGATTTTGTGTTAATTATTTCATACTTTTATTGTTCTTTTGTTTATTATTTATATAATATATTCGTGGTGTAAGGAACTACAAGTTTGAAGATATTTTGTGAAAATATAGCTTATGATCCAAAGTTATAATTTCCTTTATTCTTACCAATTCTGTATTGCTTTTCAACTATTTGTAGAAAACTAATAGAGATAATTCGTTAAGTGTATTTCTTTAAAATTTATTATTAATCATATCTTTGCCTAGAATTCAAATCAGTTTTTAAATTTCAATGTTTAGCAAAGATTAAGGAATGACCCTATTCTAAAATGTTTAATTTATTTGTATTTTGAATCATGTGTTAATGCAATTTTTCTACTGAAAATGTGTTATTATGGATTCCAATTCATTCCTTGCATTATTCACGTTTCTAATTAATATAATAATAATAATAAATTTATTGTCAAAAAACAGTACAAACTGCGTATACACAAGTATTTACAGTATACACAAGTAATATTGCGTATACACAAGTATTATACACAAGTATTTACAAAATTAAAATATCGTAGTAATGTAATACTTGGGTAATTCATCTACTCTATCATAAATACTCTTTCATTAGGGAAAAAACCTGAAATTCTCTCGTCTTGTTTCACTAGCGCTGCGATGACGGTTGCTTGAACCATTTCACCATTACGTAACGTATTATCGAAAGAAAAAGAAAAAAACAATTAGACCGTCTTTCGGTTTTTCTCCTCTGGAGTTGGACTGAGCAAGATGCCAGTCGTAGCTCGTACCTTTGATTGCAAACCAAGCGGTTAGTGCACAGAAAATTTGCATTAAAGATATTCATGGTAAATCACTCAATTGCCAGAATTCACACAGGGTTCGAATGGGGTAAAGTAAAAATTAAAAGGGGGTGCAGGGTCCCTGGAAAATTAATTTTAAAAAAATTCACAAAGAGGGAATCCATTCTTTGATCTTGTAATCATAAGGTCCGCTTGTGATTCCATATACCACGAAACTACCTTATAAGCTGAAATTTTGTATTGTAAATAATGATACAATTGTATTAGCCTATTGTCGCAAGCTGAAAATTCTAAAATTAAATTATCCTCTTTAATGTGGAAGATTGAATTCTCTTGCAAATTTCATAAATATTGTAACTAACTTAAAATTTTATGCATCCGTAATACTAGTAATGTGTAATATTTTTCAAAAATTTTTACATGATCATATCCAGGAACGAGAGGTTATTGAACCTAATTGTCATCCGAAAAATGATCAATTCTCTAAGTTACATCGGGATTGTAGGAGTTGGTTTTGAAGAAAATATAGGTACAAACACATAATTGATCGCTTAATAGTCTTCGATAAAAACTATAAAAAGCATACATAATAAAATTTTTATTGAGATATTGGATATATAAAATTGATATAACCAATGTGTGGTATAGAGTACGCGAAATTCACTTCTTTTTATATTTAATATAATTTAAGAAAGGAGAGGGGAAATTTAAACTCTTAATTTGATTTAATAAAAATACTCTTGTACATGTAGTCATAATG
Organism: Laupala kohalensis; assembly: GCA_002313205.1. NCBI lineage: Eukaryota > Metazoa > Arthropoda > Insecta > Orthoptera > Trigonidiidae > Laupala > Laupala kohalensis. The sequence goes on from NNCF01126449.1 coordinate 211,521, forward strand.
GTGAGATAGAGAAATATTAACCACTTAATCAAAGAAATTAAATATTGTAATGTTTGTACGTTTTATTCAAACTATTTTCTTTTGTATTCTGAAGGATTTGGAACTCTAATAAGAACGTAACGAAATATCCAGGAATAGGAAATAAATGTTAGCAAACCCTACGTAGCAGGATTTACAGAAATTTAAAATATTGACAAGAATTAGGAACGCGCAGAATATTTGGCTTTGTTTGGAATTTGAATTATCAATGAGACAATTCTATTTTGGGTTATCTTGAATAAGAATATTGTTTTTCCATATTTAAGGAGATGTCACTCTACAAATGGGTAATGACGTGGTTACTTATTTTTGCTTACAATGAGACAGTTGGCATGGAAGCAACACGAAAAATAAGTAAAATTTTCATGCTTTGAAGTGTTGACGTAGAAAAATAACAAAATAATCAGCAAACAGATTCATCTTTTTACTCTAATGTGGAAAATGACTCTACATTTATTTAGAAATGATATATAGGGTATTAAATTGGATTTTGTGGAACTCTGGAAGTAGAAATTTAGAGATGTTCCAATTCACAAATGTCGTAAGAATTCAACATCCAAAAAAGTTATTCTTTTATGAGTCATTTCTAATATATTGTAAGTATTTTTGAGTAATACTCTTAAATAAAAACGGTAAAACAAACACGTCTTCACATTATTTGTGATTGGCTTACCTTGGTAGCAAACGCTAACTTAATTTCTGGAAATGCCCATATACATATTTAGTGATATTTGAATAATTTCATAATTAAACAGCAGGAATCAGCCTCGTTCTGGCGTTTCAAATACGGAAAACGAGCGACGCAGCGGGGGAGGAGAGCCTCATCACTCTCCAAAAATTTAAAAGTCCACCGTTGAGTGGTGCGACAAAGGAAACGTTCTCATCTGGCGAGGACGCAGTGACACACGATAAGCTTTTTGTTAAAGAGAAAAATTTACTGCTGTTTAGAAATTGCAGGCAAGCGAGGGTGTGGATATGCGCCCAACCCGGTCGCATAACTGAGGATTGTTAAAAGGACACGCACGCGGAAGAAGCAAGTTGCTACTTGTTTCAGAAAAAAACGTTTCAAACGGTTGGAGATCGTTCAAAAATACTCAAAATCCCCAATCGGAATTTACGCGCGGGAGGGGGAACAGTTGTGGTATTGGAAGCTTTTCGTCACATGAAATTCAAAATTGGAAGATTTGGGAAATTGAAAAAGAGGTGTAGGAGAGAATGAAACCCATTTAAGGAATGGCAAATGAAGATTCAACCCATTATATGAGATACTTTTCAGCCACATTACATGAGAGATTTCGCGGACATTTTCGTTACTACTCTGAGACGAGTATTTCGAGGCTACTGCCCCATCAATATTTCGAGATTTTCGCGCAGAACGCCAGCATTTCATTTTTTTGAAGATGCTATGCGCGGCTCACTACTTGCCAATTTTTTTGGGAACATCGAGCAAGTCGGGTAGATTGTTCGCGATCAGAGACACGACTCAGTTATGTTAAAATTAACTGATTAGTTTAAAACCTTAGATGAGATTCCTGAGTTCGTAGTTGTCCGGATCGAAGCCTTTAGTTAGGGCTAACATTTTTCGGCGAGCTCTTCCGAGAAACTGAAGTCGGACCGAAACTAGTCACAACCTGTCGAGTTGTCGCTGGTGGCGCCACCCCAGACGAGCCGCCACGAAATCGGAGCTCTGCCGGTGTTGCGAGGTCAACGCAACCTCTACTCACCACTGTCTGGTTTGATTGATCAACTAATGAGGCATTTGCACGACGGTTGGCGGCGTATTGCAAAGAAAGGCCACTTACCACAAGAGAAATCCGCCAAATAATCTCTTTTATTTGTCATAAATTAAACAGCCTTTTTTTTAAAGACGAGAGAGTTCATGTAAATTCAGTTTATTTTTTGTCGAGGGAGAAATGTTTATTAGAATTTAAATCTGTTTAAAAATTCCTGATTGTTGTATTGAAACAGAATTTGGCGATAATGTCAGAGTGTTGATGTTAACGTTGGCAGGGAAGGACGTGTGCTTTTTGGGGGATTGAATGTGGGTTTTATCATTTATTGCACATGATTGTGTTAATAAAATTAATGAATTAATTTGTCACAAAGCGTTTTCCTACATGTGGAACCCCAGTATGTTTTTACCCTCTGAGTTAAATAATTACGAACCCCATTGCTAGTGGCACCCTGAGATAGAGCTAGTCAAGGCGCTTTACTTTAAATAATAATTATTAACAATTAAATTTTTGCCACACACACACACACACACACANATATATATAAATTCAAAAGGGCTTTATTTTAACAACAACAAAATGTACAATATAATATATGGCGGAGTTTTATACCCGTGCGCCTTATACAGACCCTACACTGTACCGTAAGTTGTGCATACTATACCCTAGTATTTACTCTCAATGAACTGAAACAGTATCTAAAATTAGAGGTGTTAAAATTAATCGATTATTTCGAAGGTAAATGATATCAATAGCGGAAAAAATAACTAATTAATAAGTTATAATAGGAATAATTTTATTTTACTGTCATGGTTATTTTTTAAATATAATTTTATTTTTTAATCTCAGCTATTTTCTATATTACTTAAGTGACTGTTTCGTTCATTGTGTCGTAAGTGGCACAGTTAGCATTGGTAACTAGTTCGAGTTAACGCGCCTAAGCGGAGAGTAGGTCAAGCGGTCGCGTTACGTGGGTGTAGTTTCATATAAATGGGGGGGCCCAGAGAGGATTCGCTCATTGGCTTATCGCCCGTCTGCGTCGATCATCCAGACCGACTCCACGCCACGGGCCGGCCTGAGTATTCCATACTAGAACCTCCGCCATGGCGCTGCACTGTCAGAACCGCTGTTTTCCGCTGAATTGCCTAGGTCTACCTTGAGTAACTATTAAACACCTATTCTCGCAACCAGAGGTTCTTTCAGACGAACCTCCATCTTCCTTCTCTTTTTCCTTTTTAAACAGTGTCTGGCTCTCCCCCAGCCAGTAGTCGCTCGCTGAACTGGAAGGAAGTCACGACATTGTGGTGTCAGAGTGGGGTTAGTTCTTTTCGACCCTCGGGAGATGTGATCGCACACCATTCTGGTATTCAGGTGTGTTTTCTTTTAATCCGTGGGAGGTTCTCAAAATATGACACATTGTGGTGTTAGGACTGGGGTTAGTTTCTATCCTTGGGATGTAATAGGATACGACAGTCTTTTGTCAATTTTTTTTCTCTTCTCTATATAAGTATGGGGTTCGCGCCATGGATTTATGGGGGGAGTTAAATGCCGTTTTATCTGGAGGAACGAGGGGTTCATTCAGTATTGGAGGAAGGAATAAAAAAATTCTTGTGTGTTATTAATTATTATTATTATTATGTACGTCAATAATATATACGGATTTAGAGTATGTTGAGGAAGGGTTGAGCGGGTCCGTAGAGTTTTGTGGATTGTTAAAATTTTTTTCTTCTCTTCTTTTCACTGGTGAATTTTTTTATTAATTTATATTAAATAAAATAGTGTTATTTTCCTGTTTATGGGTTTTTTTAGGTTCAGGATGATTAAACAAGGGGGTAGAGGTGTTCCTTTGGGTGCACGTATATTGGATGTAGGTAGAAGGAAGTGGCCGTACCATACGACCACAAGATCTTTCTACGGGATTCCTCGGGAGGACATCTGGCAGTTACAGAAGGAAATGGAAATGTGGAATCGTAGCGAAGTAGAAGTAGGCATAAGTAAAGGTCAAGTGTTGGGAATGACTTCGGAATTTCGTCACAAAGCAGGTGCCGTGCGACGGTGGAATGGAGCTACGGAAAACAATAACAAGCGAAGTAGTATCCTTTCCGAATACCCAATCCTATGGTTCTGAAATTGAAATGTCTGGTGCGTGGTTGTGTGTATTTTTATCTGTGTGTCCTGAAGAGTCAACGCAAGGTTCTTCTGTTTGGGGATAATTTTTCTTTTGTGTTTTTGGATGGTATTTGGGGAATTATTATTTTTTGTTAGGAATAAGTAGGAATTAATTTGGGTTTGGTTACGTATGTTTTTCTTTTGTTATATAAAGGAATTATTTTCTAGAAAGTTTGGATATTAAATTTTCTTGGGAATAGAGTGGAAGAGGGAATAATATGGAGTGGGGTAATACGAAGACTGTATTGGAAGCAAACAAGTCGCTCGAATCTGGTTCGGTGGAAGAAAAGCCAGGGCCACATAAAGTAGAAGTACCAGTTACGGGGTTCAACAGTAACGTCCTGTTAATTCCGAATTTCTCAGGTGACGACGAATTATCAGTAGAGACATTTTTGAAACGCATTAAAATCGTCAGTCATTTTAGCGGTTGGACGGAGAAACAGACTTTAGCTGTTGCACGTCTGGAATTGAGTGGAACTGCGTGGATTATGTACAACGACCCCCACATTTCTGGGATGAATATAAAGCATTTAGTTTGGGGCTTAGGAATAGATTTTCACCAAAAGTATCGCGGGTAGCATTGGAAAAACTTTTACAAACTGCGTTCAGTGACCAGCGGAGTCGGTAGTAGATATCTCTACGAGGCTGCGGATGGTTTGCAGACAATTAGTGGGAACGTACGATAATTTACAGAGATCCACCATGAACGATATATTTGATGAGAGATTATTATCACAGTTTCTCGCGGGGTTGAGACCGGAGTTGGGGCGTTTTGTATCGGTCAAGAAGCCATTAAATATTTTACAAGCGGAAGGTTACACACTTTTTGAAGAACAGATGTTACGAAGTTAAGTAACAAGTCGAGTCAGCGGAAGCGCGACGCTTGGGACCACCGACGTTGCCAAGAGCACGGAATGCGCCCACCCACCGCGCGTGTCCTAGGAACCAAGTCAGCAGAAATAGAGGAATTCCTTGTTACAAATGCGGCCTAGTTGGACACATATCGACTACTTGTTGTACGCAATTACTAGCTTGTGGGATTTGTGGGAAAGAGCACACACTTTCCGAGTACCCATTTAAAATGTGCGTGTTATGCGGGGAAAAGGGACATCTACCTCTCACTTGTAAAAAAAACAGTTTGACCCGGGTTGTATGTAGAGAAAAGCAGTAATTTTAGCTGTACAACCAAGATCGGGACAAAAAATTTGGATACAATTATGGAAGCACTAATTCAATTTTTTGGTCGACACAGGCACTGCTCTTTCAATTTTAGATTCAGCTAAATTTTCACAGGATAGGCGGTGTTTGAAAAAATATCCGGAGTTTGAGCGAAGCACCTCTGGTCATGTATTGAATGTCTGGGGACAAAGCAAAGTGGAGATGCTTATTCAGGACAACGTTTATGAGCACAATCTTTTAATTATTGATTTGGAGTCGAAACAGTACGATGGTATCATCGAGTTGGATTTCTTTAAGAAATACAATAGTTTAATATGCCCGGGGAGCAGAAAAGTCATTTTATCGGAAGGACATGAAGTACCGTTATTTTCATCTAGTTGGGAGCAGGAATTAAGTGAGATATCGGTTAATGATCAATTCGGGGCAGGGAGAAGAAGTATTAGAAGTCGTGAATTTTTTCAGTGATATTGAGTCTGAAGTAGCTGAAAAATTGCAGCAACCTTTGAGTGGAGGTCATGTATTTAAGGAGGTTAAGGTGCAAGAATTTCGTTGGGAATTGTGGAAAGAGCGGGAGAGTTGGGAATGTAGGAACTAGATGGAGCCTTTACAACCAGAGCGAGTTTGTGTTGAAAATAGTAGTAGAATAGATTCAGTGCAGGAGTTAAGCGTATATGCGAATGAGGAAGTTTTGTGTGAACATGAGGTGTATGTAGTCAGTGAATTTGGGAATTCGTCTGAAGATTTATTTATGTGTCAGAGGCCAGTGAATTGGGAAGTGGTGGCAGTCATAAGAGACGTCGGGGAAGCACAGGAGGCTTTCATGGAGCCACGTCAAATGACTTGTTGTAGTACTGGGTCAGGAGATACAAAGATAACGTGTGACAGTGTAATTATTTGTGTCGGTCAGGGGATATCGATTTGTGTGAATAAAGACCAATTTCTGTAGGAACAAGTAAATAAATGTGGGAGTCAGGAGGCCATTAGTAAACGAATCATTAGCGAATGCGGTGGGGAGGAACGAGAATTGGGTTTTGAAACTTTAGAGGTAGAAGATTCTGAATTAGTGGAGAAAATGGTTCGAGTTGAATCAGGGAGTTCGCTCAAGGAGGTTGGGGTTCCAGGGGACGCTATAGGAGTATTTCGAGTTAAAATTGACGATGGAGTAGATTAGGAGAGAGAGAGACATTTTATCACAGAACAGCTCCAACGTATCTAGACCTATCTGAAGTCCCGACTGTGTTGTGGAGAATAGAACAAGGTAGTCCGCAAATAGCAACCCCGGTATCTGTTTCTGTTCAGAAGGAGCACCTATTGTTGGGGCATCTGTGGATGCCTCACATAATTTTTCTATTATATCTTTAATAATTAATATAAATAAAATCGGAGAGAGAACACATCCCTAATTTACTCCCTAAGTTACTTGAAAAGTTGGAGTTAGAGTAATAGTATTTGTTTTAACGCATTCATTGTCAGAGCAATATAAAGCTTGCAAAGTACGTAGAAATTTTTTTGACACTCCCTTGTCCGCTAATACTCACCAAAGGATGTCTCTGTATACAGTGTCGAAAGCTTTCTCAAAATCTACGAACAAGCTGTAGAGCTTCCCGCGATTCTTTCGAGTTTCTCTCTCGGCTAACGTGTTTAAAATAAATAGAGTATCGATTGTGCTATTGTTGCTTCGAAAACCAGCCCGTAATGTCGAGAGTTTATTTTCTTTCTCGGCCCAGAGTTGTAATCTCCAGTACAGTATTTTGCAATAAATTTTTCCAATAACATTAAGCAGTGAGATCCCCCATAACTATTTGGATCGTTTATATGTCCTTTGTTTTTATATATAGGTTGTATTACAGACTTAGTCCATGAGTCTGGAAAAACACCTTTATCGTAGATGTAATTAAAAAAGTCGGCTAAAAATAGCACAGTTTCATTGGTTAGTTCCTTAATAAATTCGGAAGGAACACCATCTACTCCAGATGCTTTATTGTTTTTTTTAATCGCGAAAGGCAAAAGATACTTCATGTGATGTAATACACGCATCTAGTTCACACACTTTATCGGTTGTAAATATTATTTCTATTTCGTTACTACTTCGAGATGTGTTCTCATTTCCTGCTAGAAGATTTTTAAAGTGCATTTCCCATCCCATTGCATCTATGTTATTTGATATAGTTTTATTTCGTCTCAATATACGTATTGTGCCCCATAGGTCGCGGCTATATTTTTGGATAGTATTTCTCTGAGGCGTTTAACTTTTATTTGTTGCCAGGCTCGTTTACTTTCCTTAACTATGTGTTTATATTCTCCGCGAAGTTTAAGATAAGATTTGCGCAATTCTATCCCACATATCCACTGAAGAATTTTCAGGTAAGATTTTGCGGATGCTTTTGCATACATGCAGGCATCATTATACCACACCGAATGTTTTCCTGAATTTTTCTTCCCCTGAATTATTTTCATACTCGACCATGTTTTTTGTAAACAATGTATTATGGAGTCCACTACAGCGTTGTAATTTTTAACCGGGGGTTTAATTTGGAAATCGTTGCGTAACATTCCTAGATTCCTTGAGAAATTCGCCTTATTAACCGATTTCTTTTCGTCATTCCATTTGTATTTTGTTAATTTTGACCCCATGTGTACTGGTGTTACAGAAGTGTTTTTATGTGAAAAATATGTTTTAACACATACGGCCATATGGTGTGAGTCTATTCTGTTTTCATTCCGAAAGTCGTCTATATATTGTAATAAATTTTCCGTGACTAACGCGTAATATATCACACATTTCCCCGTTTTCGTTAATAAATGTTATATTCCCGTCTAAATCTGATCCATACATACCATTTAGTATAGTTAGGTTATGTGTGCCGCAGAAATTTAATAGGTCTCGTCCTTCCGGATTTAGTTTTTATCCTGACTATTTCTTACGTTTACAAGCGAGAAATCATTGTCAAATGGTGATGAGACATTATTTTCTCCGATTCGGGCGTTAAAATCTCCCATTTTCATTATACACGCGTTAGGGTATATATTTTCGAAACTATTTATAAACTGGCTCATTTCTGTATAAAAGTTTTCGTTGTGGTACTTTGACTTAACCCCGTGTCTGTAAACAATTACAATTAGTAATTCACTGTCCGCAATTATTACTTTAATGCATAAGGTACTATCAATTTCTGTTTTCATTTCGTAACACAATTTGAGTGTTCATTTTTGTAAATAACCGCGACTCCACCAGGGTGACGTCCGCGTGTGCCCCTTCTCTTAAGATGTTTTGCTACGGTTGTGAATTCGTGTACATCTCCCTCAAGTCTCGACCAAGCCCAAAAAGTCAAATTCCTCAAGGAAACCCAGAAAACTTCCTTGGCAAAGCTTCTTCCTCACAGCTTCCATATTCCAGCACCCTATCGTCAGAGTTGCATGCAATAAGT
>NNCF01126449.1:220753-235083 GCA_002313205.1 Laupala kohalensis
ACATAGAAAAAATTAAGGCAATCCCATGGATCCAGTAAGTAAAAAATGATTTAGAAAAAGCTCGAATAAAAAGATCTGACATTTTAAACCGAAAACTGTACAGAGAGAAGGTAGATACGTGGAAAGTACAGAAGGAAAATGAAATCTTGATAAGAGAAGGAACTAAATGGGCAGAGGAGAGGAAGAAAAATCATAGCGAAAGGATGAAGGAAGTGTGGAGACAAGAAAATGAGCAGTTAAATCATATGACTTTGCGTGATCCATACAAGGGTTCATTCGCAAATAATAATAATAATAATAATAATAATAATAATAATAATAATAATAATAATAATAATAATAATAATAATAATAATAATAAATGTATATATATTAATCAAGGAACCTTCACGCATAATTCATTTGTGTTCTTATAAAGCACTGTAAAAATATGGAAACTCCATGAATAATACCATTTGTTTACATGCTATCCTGTGTGTCATAGTGCAACCACTTCGTATATCTTCGAGGCGTTTTAAAAGATTTGGCGCAATGTAGAGGACTGGAGTTTGAAAATCAGTATTCAGCGTGTAATGCAAGTTTCATTTAAGTGTATAGAAGTCGTGCATGTCATAAAACGATTAATATGTATGGTTACTTGTGTTACGCTGTGGACTAGTGAACACTAGCTACATTCGATATGTGGGTAATATTCAGAGGAACATTGTTACATAAAGATTACACGTTATTTTACACTATTCGTATTATTATTATTATTATTATTATTATTACATACAGCAAAGCTGCGTTTATAGATTTTCAAATACACAGTGTTAGTCTAGTTTCTGGAATCGAGTGGAACGACTGACTCAGGTCGTGATGAAGTGGTGCTTGTTAATATTCTTTTCTATATTTTATACTACATTGTGTTCTGGATAACTGGATACGTGCTACAGATTAACCTGTGATATGTGGAGTGTTTTGAAAGGATGTGCCTTTTTAGGTTCTTTGTGCTGTGTGTCACAAGTTATTGACAACTTGACAATTAGTGAAGATAGTGAACTGTAGATTTAGCTACAAAATAATTAAAATATGTTCTTCGTTGTAGATTAATTTTGATTCGGTGTTGTGCTCACTCAGTTCCTTTAGTTACATGCGTGTGAGCAGTTTTTAGTATTGTTGGCATTCCTCTTTGTGTGTATTTGTATTACCTTCTGTGACTTTCTATGGTTTTAACAAAAGGAAATGTAGGAAACAGGTGATAAAACGTTAAAAAGATATATCATTTTGTTACGGTCCCACTTAAACAGCAGTGGAAAGTTTTATTATTTTCGCGGTCCCGACCCTTGTCTTGACTGCAAGACCCAAAATCCTTAGACAGCGGAAAGGCAACCCGCCGCTTCCGCTGGCCGCCCCCTTCCTTGAAGTCTTCCTTTGAGGCGTGGGACTCGAGTTGTCAGCATCGCGCCTTAGTGGCGTGAGCTTGACTAACCAATAAACTTGATGGGATTGGTACCCCCCTCCAGGGGACAAATTCAAACAACTCTGGCAACGAGCAAGGGGGGGATCGAAGGAACGGACAGTGTCGACAGGGCTTAACACTCTATAAAACGGGCCTTCTGCGCGGATTACGTAAAGGGTCCATCAGTATATTATAGATTGTATTTTTATTTTCTTTTATGAATACTTGTAAAATCAATCTTTTATTTATTCAATAAATACTTTTCGTCATTGAGAACCACGAGTGATGTGACTTCTCTAGTAATATAATGTATTATGATGGTTTTATGATTCCAACGTAGTAATATATGTATATTAAATTTATGTTATTCTTTGATTGTGCATTTCGTGTTCTGTTGTTGCCCACGATCAGTGATCCGTGATTTGAACTCACGCTCCAGCCGATCCTTCCTCTCACTGTACGGATGATACACGTACTGCCTAGCGAGTAATGCCTCTGAGTAAATATTAAAGTAGAATAAATTAGATTGAACTCATAAGTGGGTCATAATAGCTAAAATAGGAGAGGTAGAAAGCGAACCCTTCATGGTAACGTACCAATATAGGTTTACATAATTCAATTGCTTTTGTGTCTAAATTGAAGTAAGACTATATGAATAACATGTTTTGAAAACTGTTTGTAAAAATTGAACATCATACAGTTGAAATTTTAGGTGGTCCCTTCTTTGTCTTGCGGTTTGAAGGTTTTCTTTGAATAGTGATAATGTATGAACGGAGGAATTAGTTATTACTAAAATTCATTTAGTCATACTACTCAGTGTTATATATTTCGGAGCAACATTTATTATCGTGTCTTCTCTTTCTACAAAATCAGCCACCTCATGAGTGAATCACATTTTTTTAAAGTGACTGAAGGAAACTACGACTAAGACAGGTTATACAACAGCTTCGGATCTGCTTATACGCAGTAACATGATTCATAAAAATTGATAGTGTCTAAAATGTGATACATTTGAAAAGAATCAACGATATTGCTTTTATTGAATATTACAAAATTCTAAATGTTAATCTGGATATTTTTTCGTTTTAGTGTTATATTAATGGTATAAGAGCTCAAGACACAAATTCTTTGGTTTATTAATAACAGCTTGTGTCGGCCTCACGATTTTTTTTATTGTTTTCTTCTTCTTTGAATTATGTCTTTATCACAACTGTGTACATGATGAAATTATAAAGAAATATTTCAAATTGATATACCAATATGGAAACGTTAAAACATTATTGCTTGAAATGGTTTCGGGGACCGTGCCACACCGATGAAGGGTTTAAATGTACTCAAAAAGTAATTGCTTTAATCATGTGTGGATTATCAATGTGTGCATGTGAGCTTCATAAAAGCAAGAATATATTCAAAATTTTTACCGGAACTAGGTATATCATAAATGTTTCATATAATTAGTACAAAGGAAGCATTGAATATGCAAACTGATGATGATCATTTATTATCTATTTATACTTCTGTTATAACACATGGATATGATACCTGTTTTTTGTTTCTTGGTTTATTGCTTTGTTTTTTGTCCCTCCTGTGTAGCTATTAGTCATGTTTCTCGTTTATTAACACTTGAAGATGACTGGAGAAAATGTTGGAATGCATTTGAAAAATAAAACTGATATAATTTCTACATCAACATCTTAAAGTATAGATTTTAATTATCATGGAAGACGTTAATAATATAACGAAAACTCTCGCAAAAAGCTTTTGATCCACCATGTGGACTATATCCATTTTCAAGTAACGTTTATTACTGCCCTAATAAGATTCCTTAAATTTTATGTATTTTAGTACATTTCCTTTATTTTTAGTAAACTTCTATAGAAGCTTGTTTATAAGAACATTTTTTACTTCGTTTATTTCACAGCAAGTATGTGTGTGTTGATGACTATGTCACATTTTAAGATGATTATTCAAAACAGATGTGTGTGCTGACATTTTACAAGAGTGTAGGTAATCCATGATCATATGATGCTTGACACAACCATGTGGAAATGGTGACTGACATGATTTTGGAATTCAATTCTCGGTAAAAATCTTTTAAAGCACCTCAGGGACAATATCCTCTAAAATGTTGGAAATGTAATTGGTGTGCAATAAGGTGTTGGACAAGGTGTACCTGGTAAACTCTTATTTCATTGTTGTATCATTGGATTGAATACATGTATTTTATTAAATAAGACTTTTCCTCCAAGAACTTCATTATCTTTGATTTCAGTAAGTTGTGGACACAAATCATATAATGAGAACTACTGGGTACTGTTCAATCCATCGTAAACCAGTTATTTAACTTGACTAGTGATCACTTGCCCGTATGCAAATCAACAAAACTTCATGATGTTTTACAATTTTATGTCGTTGCCAAATATGCTGGAGAGTTTTACCAATTTTCAAGATTTAGACGCACCAGATTAGCTCAAAATAAAATACTTGCATATTAATTTTACGTGTAAACCTGAATCTATTTTCTAAAAATTAAAACTAGAAGTAACTCTTGTATATTTTAATAAATACTACTCTATGATATTAAAATTTGTTTCTTGAGTATTTTACTTTGATTTGCTTATTTGTTTTCATAATATTATTCCAACATATTTCTGTCAGGATATTATTAGGTTGAACTTAGCAGGGTATTTTTATGTGTGTGGTAAAGAGTACCTTTTCTTTTGTAGTTGCAGGAAGGATATTGCGATGAAATTTTATCTTATCTTTAATTATTCAAAATATTGGTAACATTTTTATTCTTCATTATTTTTATATAATTTGGATTTTTATAGTGACTCTCTTATGTATCATTGTATGGAAAACAAATTTGTCATTGATGTTTTCTTGGTCAATCAAATATCTGAAATTGCCAGTCTCAAGACTATTGTATTGTGCTAATTTTTCTTATAATTTGTGATACAATGAAATAAGAAAAGGTATGGGAATCTCAATTTTCATTATTGTTGTAATTGGAATATAGACGGTGTGTTTAATACAGCCTGGTTTAGTATGTAATTGTGGTGAGAATGTATGTATTTACAGTTAAAATTAAAATTAAAATTGTTTTTTATCGTCAAGTTTTCTTTGTGTTTAGTCTCGCACGCTATAGATTTATACAGATCAGTTTAGAGTTCATAGAAAACAATAGACATTTTTCCTCTTTTCCAAGTGTTTGATGATTAACATTTGTTGTCCCATATTTGTATTTTTTTAATTTTTTTCTTTACTGATAATTGAGATAGATCTGGTATTAAACTCAATTATTTTTACATTTTTAAATATATACATGTTTCTTTGTAAATAAGTAAATTTCTTGTCAATTTATAATAAAAGGTGTTATAGTTTTATCATGACTTTCAGAATGTTCCTAATTTTTATGTTGTAAAATAACTGTTATTTATAACAATCATATACATTGTAACTAACTGGACGGACAATTTTTTTAAAATTTACTACTCATTTGCTCGTTGTATCATAAATAAAGGACTAGGTTTCTTAATGTTTCTTGTAAAAGAAATTTGTTTTTCGTAAAATGCTTTAAATGTGAACAGGTCAGTGTCATTTATCTCTTAATATTTGTATTTTTTCTTCTCCAGTTATTAGTGGGACTAGTACCATAATAACCTAGACCTCCCCACATCATACATCTCTTCCTTCACCCATTCCTTTTCCCCCTTCCCCTTCACCACTTTGCCAAGTCAAAACTTGCAGCTCGGATTGGCCAACCAAGCGAGGTGCAGGCGAGGCTCACGACAAAAATTATAAAAAGCATACAAAATAATAACTTTATTCAGTTTTTGTTTATTGTTATGAAATATTATTTTTAGTAGAAATCTTTATTCAAAATTCAAACTGTTGAAAAATACAGAGTGGGCGGACGGTTTTCATCGCACGCGTGGCACTGTCAGAGGGTGTGGGTGTCGGTATTTTAGAAAGGCCATTAGTTTTTGGAAGAGAAAGGAATGAAATCATAAAACCTATTTTTAAAGAGGGAAGGGTACCCGCCAGTGGTCGGCGCGTCGCACGTGAACTTAAAGAGAATTAGGAACGTGAGAAAAATTAGCTGTTCGGCATTTCAAACATTTGGAGGAAGACGTGGGAACACGAGATGCGAAATTGTCACGTGACATGGCTAGCTTAGAAGCCCGCAAAAACCGCAGAAACAGGCGGGACCGGAACAATGTAAAATGAACTTAAGAATTAACTAAAGATCGGTCTCGGGAGCGCTTCAAGAAGGCGGCATACTTTTCAACAATGTTATTAAAAAGATCGTAAAGATCTTCAAAGCAAAGAGAGATAAATGAGTAACAAATCAACACATGTACAGGAGGCGCGACGTAGGATCCTGGGAAAGGCGGCAATTCTTAAAGCAAAGTGCGGTAGCCAGTTTCTTTGGCATTCCGATCTCGGCCGGCGTGGAGGACGGACGTGTGCCTCTGCGCTCCGGGAATCCGCGTTTTTCGGGTGTTCATTGGCGTCCGGTCTTTTGACGTTTTATTGCTCTCGGACCACGTAATTCCGCGACACGAATTTCAAACCTACGGGCGAGGACGTGCGCGTAGTTCAAAAGGCCCCGGGAAATGATCGGATCTCACCATCCATGATTAAAAATGCATCTGTTTTGCTTGTCCAATCACCAGACTTTTCAATCGTTGCCTCGATGAAAATCGTTTGCTGCTTCCCACAAATCTGGAAAAGAGCGATCGTGAAATTGCTGACTAAGACCTGCAGCAAGCCGGAGGATGATCCCAAGGTCTACAGACCGATCTGCCTTCTTCCAGTGGTGGGCAAGTTGCTGGAGTGTTTAATGGTTGATAAGTTGAAGAGGTGTGTCGAAGAGGGTTGTGGACTGTCTGACACCCAGTATGGTTTCAGGGCAAGGCGCTCCACAGAAGATGCCGTACAGAGGTTGGTTCAACTAACGTCTGAGAACCAACATAAACATGTAGTCCTGATCTTTGTTACTATATCAAGGGCTTTTGATAACGCATGGCGGTTCATCATGCTTGCTAGAATAAGGGTAGTGGGTTGCCCACTGAACTTGTATGGCTTGTATGAGAGTTATTTTTGTGATCGTGAGGTCGGGGCGTCTCATGGAGGAGTCCTGTTTTCAAAGATACTGACCAAAGGTTGTCCTCAAGGATCTAACTCAGGTCAGGTGATGTGGAACCTCGTGATGGATCTGCTCCTTTGGGAGTTGGCAGCTCGAGGATTCGAGCACGTTGCTTATGCCGATGATCTGGCATTGGTTATTGAGGGCAATAGCCGGAGGGAAGTGCAGGGAGCAGGGGAATCTTCAATGGCCATCGTTTCTGATTGGTGCCGCAGAAACAAGTTACTTGTTTCTGAGAGCAAAACATCGCTCATGGTCATGAGGGGATCACATGCAAATCGCCCTCCGCTGATCAGGCTAAATAATAGATCGATTGGTGTGGTGAAATCTCAGAAATATCTAGGAGTCACCTTGGACTGTAAGCTGAACTTTCTCGAGCATGTAGAGACTGTGACAGCAACGGTCAAAAACGTTTTCTACAAGCTCATGAGACTATCCACAAGGAAGCGACTAATAAGCCGCAGGGCTCTGATGACCATCTATCGGGGCGCACTCCTGCCAATTATCCTGTACTGTGCGTCGGTGTGGGCGCACCGAGCTCGTTTGACTATGTGCGGCAGAGCGCAAATAGCCCCCTTGATAGCCATATCTGAAGTATATCGATCAGCTCCCACTGTCAGGCTTCAAGTCCTGACAGGATTACTGCCTCTTGATCTTGAAGTAATCAAGGCAGGGGAAAGATATTAAGCTAGAAAGGGGCTGTCGTACGTGTTAGACGATGTCTCGTACAGCCCGGGCCATTCCAACACGGTGTCGAACAAAGCCTTCATTACAAAAGAAGTTCTCAGGATCTGGCAAGCTCGCTGGCAGGCGGAGGACGGCGAAGACTTATATAGGGAGATTATCCCGGACGTTATTTTTGCCGGGAAAACGAAGTTCTCCCCGTCCCGTGAACTGGTCCATCTCCTTTGTGGACATGGACCGTTCCTGGGCAAATTATACGATCTGGGTCTAACAGTCTCTCCGTTCTGTGAGTGTGGTGAGCCGGATACAGCAGAACACGCACTCTACGCCTGCGAGAGGCATACGTGGGCTAGACAAGAGCTAGAGGAAAGTTTCGGAGTTGTCTTAGAGCCAAGGGTAATATCCGCGAATCTAGGAAATGAAGATGCCCTGAGACTGTTGGAAGTCTTTGCTGGCAGAGTCATTTTGGATCGTAGACTAATCTAAGTCTTGAGCCTTAGGGGGTTTTCCGGGCGACCGGAGCTCCTTATGGTTTTCGTTATTTTTTGAGGAGTGTAAGTAAGCCTTCCGTCGGATCTCAGGGATCGGGAATAGCCGAAATAGATAGTGGCAATCCCGAAAGCTCAGGATGGAGATTGGTCGCGGTGGGTGAGGATTACATCCTCATCTTACACGGTCGCGATGTCTCGCTGGCGACAACCGGAAGTAGGTTGGTCCCGGACTCCGCGGTGGAGGGTATACGCGAGTTCTGCTCCAAGAAGAGCGACTACAAGTCTGGGAGAGCACTTGTGCTCGATCTGGTTAGTGGCGCTGTTCACTCCGAGGAGGACGAGTCCAGTTCTGAGGGAGCTCAGACTGACTCTGAATCCAAGATGGAGCATGAGACTCGTCGTGTGTCTCTCAGGAAGTCACGGTGATTATTTCTTTGCACTTGGACATCTGAGTGCAACCAGGGTGGAGTTTGTTCTGGGGAGGAGTTCTCTGAGTCAAACTCGGAGTTCGATGATGACTCCACACTCACGTTCGTCGAAGGGAAGTCGACGGCCAACGCCTGGGTCCTAGATTTGGACACAAGGTACGTGGCCGAAAACCTACCTGAGAGCATGGGTGACCAGGGACAACACCGTTCTTCGCTCTTGCGCAGAACGACCAATGTTCTTCTTGGAGGCATTACTTCTCGCCTCCAAGTCGTTTGCGGAGGACTTACATCCTGCCTCTGTTGGTGTTGCGGGCTGTGCTTCGCGCCACCTTCGGGAGTAATTGAAGAAGACATCGGGGACTGGACAGAAGAGGCCTGTTCATCCGATATAACACCAATGGATGCATCTCCGGAGGGGGTGTACTCTGGTCTTCGCATCAGTCACATTCTTGTGAGGCTAGAGGAAACCCCCATGCTTGAAGCTGCACTCCAATATCTTGTGCAGGTTCTGGCACCCGGAGGTGTCAGGTTATTGTTCCGGTTCCCGAAGGAGGTCCTGGCGATGCAGCTGATGGCGGCCGGCGTAGTATCTGATCCGACCGTGTTGCATCGCTATGTAAAGGAGATCTTCCGGAGGAGGGGCGTGGAATACAACCTCCAGAGCATAGCGGCACACTACTAGAGAGTATTGGGAATCTTGCGTAGCGTGCCTGGGAACTCTTTGGGAATGGTGGTCGTCCGGGGGTAGGCTTGCCTATCCCAAAGCCCATAACGGACGGCCAGTATACCTCAGGTTCTCATTCAGAGAATGTAATGACTTAGCTTGATAACGGACACGATTTTGAAATACGGAAAGTGTTTGTAAAAATTGTTGTAAATAGTTGTATATATTTGTCTGCTCTTTTGCTCTGTTTTAATTATATTTGTGAGAAACTGTAGTTATGTTTGTATTGTGATATCTTTATTTTTCGTTTTGTATATTGTCCTTGTAAATATGTCTTTTTATGTGTGTATTGGCAAGTGGTTTCGCTGGTGGTAGGGTACCATGCCTCCATGCGGCGGGGACGGTAACTCCTCAACTTCTTGTGGCGTTGCCGCAAGAAATGGGGAAGGCAGAATGGAGATAGTGTTAAATTGTAGTTAGAGTTTATGTTTATGTGTTTGTATTTTCGATATTATGGTTGAGATGATATATGTAATTAGTAAGTAGATATGTATGAACTTAAGTGTATGAATGTTTTAAATGGACTCCCTGCAATATATGTTTCACATGGGTGCAGGGAGTCCTAATAAAATTGTATATAAGTATGATTGTTTAACCTTTTAGATATATAAATTAAATTTTAAAAAAGGTTCAAGTTCTGACTGCAACACGTTGTTGAGGCAACCCGTGTCGTGCGGGTTGCATCCATCTCGTGGCGCATTGGCGTTGCCTACTTCTCTGGCAGCACTTTATGATGCAGAAATTGTGTGCGTTTTTGCTGTCGCGAGTGCAACCGCGGATTTTAGCCTGTGTTTCGAAATTTTTTGAACTTCGATATAGTGATATCTGCCACGATTGAGTCGTCGGTTATCGGCGGCTTTCTTCGTGTCGTAAACGAGGGAGCGCCGAAAACTTCGTTTAGTTTGGATAGTCAACTTACGGAGACGTCTTCTACCATCGCGGCGACGAAGTGGTCGCCGGCCAACCGACACCTGACTTCTGCGATATATCTTCGCAAACAACTGCTAGGAATTAAAGGCAACGTCTTGAGACTATTCCTGCTTCTGCCCTGATGGCGTCCACCGAATGATGCGAACCTGCGTCCACTGCTCTCCTTCAGGGTGAGTCTGGTGCATTGACAAGAACTGCTGCCACCAGCTTTCTGGCGCTACCAGGTGAGTCCCCGGAGGAATTAAATCTAATAAAGACTGCACCAAGGTGCATCACCAGAATTGTCCCGGCGCCCCGCCCCATGNGAGGGTTTTACACCGACGAAAAAGATCTTTCGCCCCAATCCGGTTTAGATACGTAAGCTCCTGAACTTATCAAACTAGTTTGCACACATTATTAGAGATCACACGACACATCGGAAGGCGTAAACATTTTTTAAATTTTGTATAGAAGAGGGGATATGAAATTATTCAGGACAGTCAAGAGCCTTAATTATGACATGGATCCTGGGAAGGGCCAGAGACGTCGATAAATGGAGTGGTGAACGGCGGCGGGGCTAACAGTAGGGAAGGAGTTCCTGGTTGCAGCAGACAACTATGCACGGGCCACTGAACCGAACGTCCGCTCCTAGCGACTGCAGTTTGGTATAAGGTGGCCTACCTTTCAACTATCTTAATTGATAAGGAAAATTTAATTACTGGTAGCTTCCAGACAAAGTAAACACGAGCAAATGAGTCTATGTCACTAAAAGAAAGCGTGTAATAAGACAACAAAAGACTAACGGGGAATATAATATATTTCCCTAATGAACTCGAACTGATTAGCTTTCCTCTGGTTTTTGTTGACTTGAGTAAAGTAAATCTAGGAAATGGATAGTGGGGACTGCTTAGTGAACTCACAGCATTGTGAGTGTTATGTGAATTTAGTGTGTAAATTTTGGGGGCAAATCTAGGGTAGTGTTCATTATGCATGTCATAATGGGGGACGTTGTAAGTTTGAAAAATGTATTTATGTTTAAATTAAGCCAGTTTTATTTATTGTGCTACGCGTAGTGCTACTACCAAAAGTGTGTGTTTTTCTTAAAGAATTGGGCACGAACCCCGCCCGTCCAAGTTCCTATCATTAGCTTTTACTTGGTCATTAATTAAAATTTTATTAGTTGGTTTATTTAAATATACGACTTTTTTAACCGAAGTTCATCTTACTTTAAAACCCATTCATTAATTATTTAATTAATTATATTTTTTTTAAATGTTACAATATATAACGTGATATAACCATTGTGCGGTAAAGTGTACACGAAATTCATTTTTTTTAATATTTAATAGATTTTCAGAATGGAGAAGGAGAATTTAAATCCATAATTAGATTTTTTTTAAAAGAAAAAATACTCTTGTACGTGTAGTAATAATGGTGAAATATGTAAATCTTAACCCCTTATTTAAAGAAAATAAATTTTGTTATTTCTATACTTTTTACTCCAATTACTTTCTTTATTATTTTGATAGTTTAAGAGTTCTGCTAAGAACATAACGAAATATCCCCGAATATAGGTAATATATTAGAAAAACATATGTTGCGCAAATTGCATAAATTTACTACATTGACAAAAATTACGCTTGCACAGAATTCTGAGGTTAGTTTGGAATTTGTATTATAAATGTGACAACTTCCTTTTTGGGTTATCGTAAATAAGAATTTGTTGTTGTTTTTTTCATGAAAAGAGATGTAACTTTCAAATAGGTAGTGACATAGTTACTTACTTATTTGGCTTACATTGATACATTTGAAATTAAATCTGCGCGAAATGTTAGTTAAAATTTTTGAAGCTTTGCCGTGTTTACATAAAAAAACAGAACACAATATAAAGCATGAAGATCCATTTCTAATAATTGAAATAGTTAAAAAAAAGAATATACAAATATTAAATTTGGATCTTGCGGAACACTCTATGTAGGGAAGTAGGGATTTTCCAATCCACAAATGCCGTAAAAATTCAATATCCAAAAAAGAATTTTGTGACTTGAAGTGAATTGCTTTGGATTAAATCTTTTATAACAAATTTATTTTGTATTGTAAGTATTTTTGAATAATATACTCACGCAAGTTTTAAAAAACGTTAAAACAAATATGTCACAATATTTGAAATAGGTAAATTTTTTTCTTCTTTAGAATGAATCAAGTCAATTTTGTAATTACTACAAAATTACCATAAATATCACTTATGTCACAAAACAAGACATCGACTTTCACAATCAAATTTTCACAAAACACATTTTCCTGGCTAGCCATCCGATTATGTCAGAATCTGCAATCTGAAAATTTCCTGTACTAGCAAATAAAAAGGAATTTTTTAAACAACATACCTTAAAATAATCCAGGAGGTTATAAGGAAAAATGTTTGTTTGCATATGCACTGTTATCATTAATCATGTTCTGCAAGATAGACGTAGTACTAATTAGAAAACGAATGATGCGAGTCTGAACATTTCAACGGAAAGATCCTCTTTATTTATTTTCGACAAAGATGATTGTTCGAGTTTGTTGACTTAAGAAAGCCCCGCTGTCCAATTTGACATCAAATCTATTTGACGCCTGCGGCCATTGTTGATAGAAGTCATATGTATATACATTCATATATATATCTGTCTCTTATACACATCTAGATGTGTATAAGAGACAGACATTTGATTATTGCTTAAAAAATTACTTAATTGTGATATGGTATTAAAATTCTTTATTTATTGGTTTAAGTATTTAAAGCTGATACTTGGAACAGAAATATTTATTTTTTAAAGGAGATCAACTCATTGAAGATAGTCNATTGACACATAATCACTAAGTTTTATGCGTATTCCACAAATGTGTGATCGCAAAAGATAACGCTTTGAAAGACGAAATATTTCTGAGACTCATCGAAAATGTATTATTTTTGACGAGACATACCTTGTAAAACAACTTATATCGTACTTTCAGTCGTACATGTGAATACTGAAGTGATTCAACAGAAGAGGTACGTAAGAAAGGGGTATTACAATTACTTTAAACTTACAACGTCAATGCGGATAAATACCCTATGAGCAGTTTTTCTTCTGTTTACGATATTTTCTCATATGAATCACGGTAATTGAGACATATATGACTCATTTCAAATTGCAAATATCACAAAAAAGTATCGGATATAAGAGGACTAATATTTAATAACTCAACTACAAAAGAAAGCAAGAAAGTAAATTTGAGGAACACTGCAGTATTACCTTGACATGTCCGTGAAGTTTCTGACACACGCAGCAATCAAAGGAGATGAAGATCCACCATCGACCTTCGCTCCTCGGTTCAGAATCAATTTTGCGCAGGAAACACAACCGACACGAGACGCATAATACAGCGGCGTCAGTCCACCTTCGTCTTCTGTTTCGACATCTATAGACTACGAGAAGAGAGATTGTGTGACATTAAATAGAAATGCCTTCAATTCATTTAATGAAAATATAATACAATTAAATCAAGTATTAATTTAGGGAAGATAAACTTCATAAATTATTGGCCAATGTATACTTTTCATAGAATATTCTGTCAGTCTTTGAAAATTTACATTGGAATTACTTAAATTATGGTATTTATAAGGGATATTTTTCTAATTGTAAAATGTTTATTAAATAATACAATCCGTTTTTTTAGACCGCCGACAGTATAAAATTCACTTATATAAAAATTATTGTATGTAATACAATATAAAATATTTTGTGGTGTTAAAACATGTTTGGACATCATTTTAGGGTGTTTCTCTTTCCATAAAGAAGGTAATGGATTATTTTGTACTTATTCTACATATTTTAATCAAATTAGCAATAATCATTAAAATTCCTATAATTCATTAGACACGCACTTGTTATATCTTCAAAGGAAAATGTAAAAGATATTGTATTATTATATGCTCAATTGTTATTCAATTTCAGTAAAGTACAGAGACCGAATAGTCCCAGTTATTTGTAAGAAATGTGATAAATAAGAATATTCTGGTAATGCTTACTTTTTGTTGGAGAAGCATTTGAGAGATTTCATGATGATGTTTGTCTCCATGAGGACCTAAAGCGAAATGCAAAGCAGTGTTTCCTGTGATGTTTCTTTCGTTAAAGTCACTTGCAGATTCCTTCAGAAGCAACGCAACCGTCGCTGTGTCATCTCTGATGATTGCACGTTGTAATGCACTAGCTCCCTGCACAAAAAAACATTTATCAATGACTCAGTTCACCAATTTCACAACATATACTGTAACTCGTTTAAATATAGTTAAGAATTATTCATTGTATCTAAAAACACTGTATGATAAAGAAATCATTGTTGGTCTAATTTATACTCATATCGACGAAACTGAAGGATCAATCTTTACATTTCATCGTAATGTCAAAGAACATCCTGATCATAAATTTAAAAAAATGATATTTCCTCATTTACTTGTAAGTTTAAAAACTTTTTT